>WAAF01021101.1:283813-308123 GCA_013400475.1 Tricholaema leucomelas
CCAGGAAAAAAACTTTAGATTAGAAAAAAAATCTTTCCTGCAAGAGTGGTCAGGCACTGAAACAGGCTGCCCAGGGAGATGGTGGAGTCACCATCCCTGGAGGTGTGGCACTCCGGGACACGGCTTAATGGCCACGGTGGTGTCAGGTTGACATTTGGACTCAACAACCTTAGAGGTCATTTCCAACCCCCAAAATTCTAGGACTCTAGTCCTCTTGGGATCATCAGCCAGCTGCTGGTATGGCAAGACCTAAGATTCTGAAAGAAGCTGCTTTGATGGTGCCAAAAAAGTCACCCATCACCTGGGTGGAGGCAGGGGAGCCGCAAGGCACCAGCCTGCAGTCACACCGCTGGATTTCAGCCTTGCTCAAGCCACTCAGCAGAACTTCCAACTCTGCTGCAAACAGTGCTGGAGGTTTCTGCAGGAAAAACACCAACTAATTCCTCACCCCACAACAAAATTCTTTGCTGCCCACTGAAACATCTGCTTGCCAGAGGCATCCAATCCTATGCGTGTCACTGCCTTTTGAGTCACACAGCATCACAGTATGGCTGGGATCACAGGCTCACAGGATGTCAGGGGTTGGAAGAGACCCAAAGAGATCACTGAGTCCGACCCCCCTGCCACAGCAGGACCAGACAATCTAGCTCAGGTCACACAGGAACACATCCAGGCAGGCCCTGGAAGGCTCCAGAGAAGGAGACTCCACAACCTCTCTGGGCAGCCTGTGCCAGTGCTCTGGGACCCTTACAGTGAAGAAGTTGCCCCTTGTGCTGAGCTGGAACCTCCTGTGCTGCAGCTTCCATCCATTGCTCCTTGTCCTAGCCCAGGCAGCAAATGAGCAGAGCCTGTTCCCCCCTGGCTCCTGACCCCCAGCCCTCAGATAGTTACAGACATTTATTAAAACCCCTCTCGGTCTTCTCTTCTCCAGAAGGGACCTCTGGAGATTACCACAGTCTCACAGTATCACCAAGGTTGGAAGAGACCTCATAGATCATCAAGTCCAACCTGTCTGCCAAGGCAGGTTCACCTAAAGAAGGTCACACAGGAACACATCCAGATTGGTTTTGGATGGCTCCACCACCTCTCTGGGCAGCCTGTGCTCTGTCACACTTAAAGTTCCTCCTCATGTTGAGATGAAACTTCCTATGTTCAAGTTTGTGTCTGTTAGATCTTGTCCTATCACAGGGCACCACTAAAAGAAGACCTTGAGTGACATGTTCCAGGGGGAGGTGTCCCTGCCTATGGCAGGGGGGTTGGAACTGGATGAGCTTTGAGGTCTCTTCCAATCTTAACCACTCTATGATTCTATCATTCTAAGACTGGTCCCATTCTCCTAACACTCACCCTTGCAGTATTTACAAGCATTTGTGAAGTTCCCCCTCAGTCTTCTGCTTTTTCAGGCTAAAAAGACCAAATTTTCTTAGTCTATCCTCATAGGAGAGATGTCCCAATCCTCTAATCATCAGTGGAGGAGTGGCTGAGGAAGCTGGGGTTAGTTCAGCCTGGAGAAGAGGAGGCTTAGGGCAGACCTCATTGCTCTCTACAATTACCTGAAGGGAGGCTGCAGCCAGGTGGGATTGGTTTCTGCTCCCAGGCACCCAGTGACAGAACAAGAGGACACAGCCTCAAGCTGTGCCAGGGCAGGTTCAGACTGGATGTTAGGAAGAAGTTCTTCATAGCAGGAGCGGTTGGCATTGGAATGGGCTGCCTGGGGAGGTGGTGAAGTCCCCATCCCTGGAGGTGCTTAAAAGGTGACTGGATGAGGCACCTGGTGCCATGGTTTAGTTAATTAGAAGGTGCTAGGTTGGACTTGATCATCTTAAAGGTCTTTTCCAACCTGGTTAATGCTGTGATTCTCCGATTCTGTGCCTGGATGCCTGTACCAGTTTCTCTACATAGGTCTTAGAGAATTTTAGTGTACAAGCTGGGGTTGTTTAGCCTAGAGAAGAGGAGGCTCAGGGGTGATTTCATTGCTTTCTACAACTACCTGAAGGGAAGCTGTAGCCAGGTGGGGTTGGTCTCTTCTGCCAGGCAACCAGCAATAGAACAAGGGGACACAGTCTCAAGTTGTGCCAGGGCAGGTCTAGGCTGGATGTTAGGAGGAAGTTGTTGGCAGAGAGAGTGATTGGCATTGGAATGGGCTGCCCAGGGACGTGGTGGAGTTGCCATCCCTGGAGGTGTTGAAGCCAAGCCTGGCTGGGGCACTTAGTGCCATGGTCTGGTTGATTGGCCAGGGCTGGGTGCTAGGTTGTGCTGGGTGAGCTTGGAGCTCTCTTCCAACCTGGTTCATTCTACAATAAGAGGGTGGGAACGTCCAGCACCCAACCGAACGCAGATGCCTAAGTGCAGCCATCTCTAAGGTGCTACAGTGCCCTTTGTACTTGGTGGCAGAGCTTCAGGTCACTAAAGAAGAGCTTCCCAAGGTGGCTGAAATGTGGCTTTGGCTGTTGTGCAACACGTGACGCCGCCTGCGGTCGTAGCAAAATAAACCTTGACCAACATGACGCAACAGGCTTGGCACAGAGCTGCTGGGCTAAATGCTTGCCCTGCAGGCCACAGAAACATTACCCAAATGAAGGAGGATCTCTTTGGGAGAGGTGTACCAGGAAACCCACAAAGCCTTACTTCTCCATGCTGCTGTCCTGGTTTCCCCACCCCAATTAACTCACAAATCAGGTTGGATTTATGGAGGACCTTTCGCATTCAGGCTCTGGCACAGGACAGAGGAGTTCCTCTCTCTCTGGATCATTGGCACATGGACAATGAGCTCCTTGTCTTTACTCCTGCTTCTACGAAGCTCTGCTGTGGGCTTGATCCACATTGGGGCTTGCTTTTTAAACTTGAAGATTACTTGAGTCCTTGCAAATGCTACTCACTGCGAGCAGCACTTTGGCTCCACAGTTGCTCCAAAACCAAAATGAAATAAATAAATCAGGCTTTGCTTCCTTCCTTGGGGGGGGGTTGACACTATTCAATCCCAGGCTTCTCACTTTTTTTTTCTCACCCCTTTTTTCCCCCCTTTTTTCCAGTGGATGGAACCCAAAAGCACAACATTTGTGCTCCTTTCTCTGCAGTTTGTGGCCTTGGTTTGAAGGAGGTATTTTGCAGCTGATGCTGAGCTCTGCTCCAGCTGTTTCGAGGCGAAAGAAGTGGCTAATGGGATCAGGGACACGACCTTGGCACTCCAGGCATGTAAGCATTTAATTCTGCCACCCAATTTATAACCTACCAGACACTCCTGTGGTGATACCACTTTACAGCAGCATTGCAGCCACCAAGGCGGAGGTGAGAGATGCTGCTTTTTAGAAAGGCACCAGCTCTTCAGGGAAAAGTGGGAATCCAATTACAGAGCAAATGAATTTCTTTTTTGCCATCATTATCCTCAATCCAAACGAAATCTCAGACAGAATGACTAATCAGGCTCCAGCCAACACAACCTCAGCTGCTGGCAGAAGGCAAGAAGCTCGGGAGGGGCGAAAGCAAAGCAAAACGCTCAGGTATCTTTCCCCTCCAAGCACGGAGATGCTGCTAGAGCAGAGGACTCCATGCAAACGGCTGGAAGAAAGCAGGGGGGAGTGCTGAAGAAAGAGGGGGGTGTGCTGAGCCCTCCCCAGAACACAAAGAAGCAGAACAAAAGCTGCTCCCTGCCAGCAGAATTAAAGGAAGGGGTTCCTCATAGCTCCACCACCTTAGAAATACCTTATTGGAGGGGTCCTGCAAGTGTCAGCTCTAGTTAGAGGAAGAAAGCTCAGAGCAGAGAGGACAGGCAGACGGACAGCTTGAACCTCTGGTGGGCGTTTACCCAGGGGAAGGCAGCGAGAGCTTCCCAAAACACTGCTCCCTCCTTGACTTTAGGCTCCGGCTAAATAATGCCACATTGTTTTGTATCAGGTTCTGCTCCCGCAGCCCTGCCGCGGCTGAGAAACAAAGGGGGCTTCATGCAGGACAAAAGGGGACTGTTCTACCTAATGAGGACCAGTTGAGAGGTATGGAGACAGCACCCTCTCGCCATGGGCTGGAGTGCCACAAACCAGCCCTGTCCCCCTGGCTAATGAAGAGCAGTTGAGAGGTGCGAGCAGGAGACGAACAGGAAGGTCTCTGAGCACAGAGGGGGCTGGTCCCCAGGGACGCCAGCGCTGCTCTCTGCGAGGGCCAGCCCGGGAGAAGGGCACACGTTTAGGTTCATCTGTCACCGTGATGGCTCCTGACCCTCCAACCTCCCAGGCCTTGCTCTCTGACCTCCGAATGTGACCTCCCCAAAGAGGCGCTGGTGCTCAGCCAGAAGTCCTCTATTGACTACCTGTCAGAGGGCACCTGCTAAAGGAACCCCATGGAAATTAAAGTCACAAAATGAGTCACAAGGGACTGTTTGAGCTGGGAAGCCAGCATTAGGCCCTGGCTGGTAAACCAATCTCCCTAATTATCTGTCAGAAGAATCTCTCTGTTTTCTTTTCTTTCCCCTTTCCCCCCTGCTCCCCAGCACCCCCTTCCCAGTCCTCTCTTCTCTTTGACTCATTATCTTAATTTCACATTAACTGAAAGGATTAAAAGCACCTTGGGAGGGGAAAGGGAGAGGATGAAGAAAGAGAGAGGCTTCAAGGCTTCTGTGTTGGGTCCTTGCAGAAGCTCAGTGCAGTGAGCCACAGAGCTGCGGTGCCGGGTGATGGTTTCGTGTACAGCTCCCATTGCCATGATCTAACAGAGGATCACAGGAAACAAATCCTCGGTGCAGCAGGGTAAACCAAGCTCTGTCCAAGGGAGGATGTATGGCTGTTCCTCATTTCCCCACCCTCCTCCCCTGCAGGGTAATTTTCTACAGCTGCACTGGAGTGTCTCTGCTGTTTGCTGGTGTTTTTCCTCCTGGGCACATTGAAAAGGGCTGTACTTGAGCTGTTGGTCCCAGCTGAGCAGGGCTGGGCAGGACTTGGTGGCACCAAGGCACAGCTTAGAATCAGAGAATGGTTTAGGTTGGAAGGGATCTCAAAGATCAGCCAGTTCCAATCCCCTGCCATAAGCAGGGACACCTCCTACTAGAACAGATCGCTCAAGGCCTCATCCAAGCTGGCCTTGAACACCTCCAGGGAGGTTGTGGAGCACAGAAGCACAAAGATCAAAGATCACATTGGGTGCTTCTGTGCTCCACAACCTCCCTGGGCAACCTGTGCCAGTGTCTCACCACCCTCACTGCAAACAACTTCTTCCCAACATCCAGTTTCAATCTCCCCTCTGCCAGTTTAAGCCCATTCCCCCTCCTCCTGGCATTACAAGGCCTTGTCAATAGTCCCTCCCCAGCCTTCCTGTAGGGTCCCTTCAGATACTGGAAGGTCACTCCAAGGTCTCCTCCAAGCCTTCTCCAGGCTGCAGAGCCCCAACTCTTGTAGCCTGTCCTCATAGCAGAGCTGCTGCAGCCCTCTGAGCATCTTCGTGGCCCTCTGGACTCACTCTAACAGTTCGATGTCCTTGTGCTGGGGGGCTCCAGAATTGCACACAGTAGTCCAGATGGGGTCTGATGAGAGCAAAGGGACAGAATCACCTCAGCACTATTCCTTCCTTCACTGAGGCTGTGGAGGTTGACTCCTGAGAGTACACTGAGCAAAGCTTTGTGATCTACTTGTGATGCACAACTGCTTATTAGTTCTGTCTGTCTTAGCTAACTCCGAGGCACAAGAATGTTGTGGTTCACCAGGTCTGGATCCCTTTTGCTTTTTGCAGTGTTAATGCTGCTCACAGCCTGACCTGTGCAGAAAAGGCCCAGCTGCTCCCCCCTGGCTCTGATGGGACAAGGCTGGGAGTGCTGCTGCTCCCCATCCCTCAGCAGGGCAGCTGATGGCAGAGAACAAACCAAAAGGTGCATCTCCCAGCAGCCCCAAATGCAATGATGCCCTGCCACATCCAGCATTAAAAGGCTGTAACTCTGGAAGGACAATTATTTCTTATGCCCTGAAACCTCTTAGTGACAAGAACAGGGAACAGATGAAAAGAGTAAAATCAATACCCTGTCAAAATGTCCCAACCTGGGATATAATTTGCTCTCCCAACTCAAGTGGTTGCTCTGAGAAGCAAGGCCAGGTGGGCTCGGCTGCCTGTCCCCAAGGATCACATCTGAGGGTTTACAGTGAAACCAGCTCACAGGGAATTTTCACATGGCTCTAGGAAAATTTTCCCCTATACTACTGCTAACCAACCCCTTCCAAAGCCAGGACTCCATTTCAGTTTGATTCATAAAGCTGGCTGTAACCCACGACTCTGTTAAAAGGCCAAAGATTTAATAGTATATAACTCCACACTTAGTCCCATTGGATTCCATGGGATTACTTTTGCAGCCAAGTACTAGCATTAAGTGTGAATAAAGACATCAAACTATGGCCTTGTGTTGATGATTCATCAGCAGTATTCCTAGAAGAGATGGAAGCCACACAACAGCCTCATAGCTGTGAAGTGACCTAACTAATAATGTTGTTATGCAGATAGGAAGGCTGCATCCACTGGGAGAAATGGGAGAAAACACACTGCCTAGTGGAGAAGGGAACGTCCTCACTGCAAGTGAGAAGGTTTCTTGCTTTGTTTTTGTGCAAGATAGCTACAGGCTATCAAAATGCACATTATTATAGGGCAACAAAGACCTGCAACACAAACCCTATGAGGAGAGGCTGAGGGAGCTGGGGGTGTGCAGCCTGCAGAAGAGGAGGCTCAGGGCAGAGCTCATTGCTGTCAACAACTGCCTGAAGGGAGGCTGTAGCCAGGTGGGGTTGGGCTCTTCTGCCAGGCACCCAGCAACAGAACAAGGGGACACAGTCTCAAGTTGTGCCAGGGGAGGTCTAGGCTGGATGTTAGGAGGAAGTTGTTGGCAGAGAGAGTGATTGGCATTGGAATGGGCTGCCCAGGGAGGTGCTGGAGTCACTGTCCCTGGAGGTGTTTAAGCCAAGCCTGGCTGGGGCACTTAGTGCCATGGTCTGGTTGACTGGATAGGGCTGGGTGACAGGTTGGGCTGGATGAGCTTGGAGGTCTCTTCCATCTTGGTTGATTCAATACAATTCAATTATTCCTCTGCATGGCTGCTCCAGTGCAGGGGGGGAGAGACAAGACTTGCTGCTCTTTCCTGTCCCAGTGATGGGGGAAAGGAAGAGCTCAGCAAGGTGCTAGCTGATGCGCTTCTTCACCTGCACCACAGATGACTTCAGCAGGAGAAACTTACCTCTTCATCCTGCCCCAAAACACAGAGTTGTTAAGGTTGGAAAAGACCTCTAAGATCATGGAGTCCAACCATCAACCCAACACCACCATGACCACTAAACCACAGCCTGAAGTGAGATGTCTACATGGTACCAGGGGTGGTGACTCCACCACCTCCCTGGGCAGCCTGTCCCTATGTCTGCCCACTCTTGCAAGAAAGAATTCTTTGTCCCAGTATGCAATCTAACATCATTAGCAAACAAATAACCCCTGAACTAAAGCACTGATCCTGGAGCAGACACTCCTCTTGCATTCAACATCAGGTATCTCCACTCACCTCTTGATGAACCCATGACAGTTTGGCCTCTGGTTTATTGGGGGAAAACATTTTCTCATGGGCAAACAACAAGGAAATCTTGATGCAACGGGGCTAAAAGGACTGAAAAAGAGAAAAAAACAACTCTCAACAGTGGTGAAAAGGCATTTTTCACATATTTTCTCCCTGTCATCTTCCAGGAAACTGATAAAACTGGTTTCAGATGTAGTTCTCATTCAAAATGCAACCATATATCTTTGGGTTGAGTAAACCCAACCCTCTAGTTCAGACATGGAGGGAAGGCAGCATGTCCTGCTTAATGGCCCACAGCCGTGAGAAGAGACTGGAACCAAAGCCAGGAAAGAAAGCAGTGGAGTTCCCCTTCCCCACTGGTAGGTGAAGGAGATAAAAGTGTCTCCAGAGAACTGCCTGTGCTTTCACAGGTCTGTGGTTTAACCAGCAGTACCTGCTGAGAAACACTGATAGCTCTGAAGCAAAGGCACAGAACAAATTGGGGATCACAGACAAACAGTTCAGCTTTATAAATGGGAAAATCATCCGCTGGGCTCTAGTTTGAAAACACCTTGAGTGCTGTGTCCAGTTCTGGGCCACTCAACTCAAGGGAGATGTTGAGGTGCTGGAAGGTGTCCAGAGAAGGGCAGCAAGACTGGTGAGGGGCCTGGAGCACAGCCCTGTGAGGAGAGGCTGAGGGAGCTGGGGGTGTGCAGCCTGCAGAAGAGGAGGCTCAGGGCAGAGCTCATTGCTGTCTGCAGCTACCTGAAGGAAGGCTGTAGCCAGGTGAGATTGGTCTCTTCTGGAGAAAGAGGCTGGGGAGGCACTTAGAGCCATGGGTTAATTAATTAGAAGGTGTTAGTTGCTAGGTTGGACTCGATGATCCTAGAGGTCTTTTCCAACCTGGCTAATTCCGTGAGCACCAATGGGTCTGAAATCCAGAGTGAGCAACACTAAGTCATTCCAATGCAGGGTCCAAGCAGGACCCTTCACCTGATCTTCAAGCACATTTGTCTTTTTCTTTTCCCCATCAAGGACATGGGGGAAGGATCTTGCTTATTCTCTCAAGGAAACTCCATGCATTTTAAAGAAACCTCTTGAAGCAGAGGGTTAGGATGGAAAGAAAGGATCATCAGCGTCACCCATGTGATGCTCAACCGCCCCAAAGCTGGGGGAGCTGCACTCCTCAAAGCCTAGAAAGCATCTTTGTTCCAAACGTGTCTCTGTGGAGTTAAACCCAAACAAACACCATTTGCTGTAGGCAAAGGCAGCTTTCCCCAGGAGCACGTCAGGGTTTTCAACACCAGCTGCTCTTGGGCACTGCAGCTGGGCAGAAAGCAATGTCCCCTATCTGTCACAACCTCCAGTGCGACAAAACTCACTTCAGAGTCCCTTTTGGAGGAAAAGCAGCCAAGATTTTGAAGTATTCTACAAAGTAAAATATCCCAGAGTTTTTCATGAGGAAGAAAACCACATCTTTGCTGTTCTGCTAAAGCCAAAGCCCTCCCATGGATGAGAACATCTCAGCTACAGTTTGATGCTGAAGACTGAAGACTCTAAAGGCAAGCAGCTCCTCTTCCACGTTCCCCCTCTAAGCCACCAGCGGTGGGGGAGCTCTGCCTTACCTTCAGTCACCCTACAAAGCCACAGGCTCTGAGTCATAGAATAGAATCATAGAATCACAGAATGGTTTAGGTTGGAAGGGACCTCAAGGATCATTCAGCTCCAACCCCCTGCCATAGGCAGGGACACCTCCCACTAGAGCAGGCTGCTCAAGGCCTCATCCAGTCTGGCCTTAAACGCCTCCAGGGAGGAAGCATCCACAACCTCCCTGGGCAACCTGTGCCAGTGTCTTACCACCCTCACTGTAAAGAACTTCCTCCTAACATCCAGTCTAAATCTCCCCTCTGCCAGTTCAAACCCATTCCCCCTCGTCCTGACATTACCAGACCTTGTCAATAGTCCCTCCCCAGCCTTCCTGTAGGCTCCCTTCAGATACTGCAAAGCCACTCTAAGGTCTCCTCGAAGCCTTCTCTTCTCCAGGCTGCAGAGCCCCAACTCTCTCAGCCTGTCCTCATAGCAGAGCTGCTGCAGCCCTCTGAGCATCTTTGTGGCTCTCCTCTGGACTGGCTCCAGCAGTTCCATGTCCATCTTTTGTTGGGAGCTCCAGAACTGCACACAGTACTCCAGGTGGGGTCTGAGGAGAGCAGAGTAAAGGGGGAGAATCACCTCCTTTGCCCTGCTGGCCACACTGCTCTTGATGCAGCCCAGCACAAGTCCCTTTTGGATGAGGCACTCATGACAGCCATCACCTGGAAAGGTCTGTTACACCTCAGTGAGGTCACCAGCTCCCCTGCTCGCTGTAACACCAAAACGTTTATTTACTATAACAAAGCAAGCAAGAGGAAGTGAAACGTTAGGGCTGAAACGACAGGATCCCAGTCCACTGAAACAAGAGCCTTTTGATGTTATCCAAACAAAACATGAAAGCTGCAGGAAGCCATGCCAACTTCATCTGCTGGAAAATGTAGTTGGAGCTGACAGTCTTGGAAAACATTTTGATTTTAGCCAAATTCTGTTGGTTGTTTTCTTTTTCTTTTCAGCGTAACCTGTTACACGGAGCGGAGAGGGAAGAAAAGCTGCATGGGTTTTACTGGAAACACACTCAACAGAGACCCACACTACTGGGTACTGCCTGGAATTTGGCTATAGAAACATGAATGCTGGATGGTGGCAGGCAGAGAGTGGTGATCAAGGGCACAATGTTCACCTGGAGACCAGTGCCGAGTGGTGTCCCTCAGGGGTCAGTGCTGGGACCGGTGCTGTTAGACATCTTTGTCAGTGATATGGACAGAGGAATCAGTGCACCCTCAGCAAGTGTGCAGATGGCACCAAGCTGTGTAGCACAGTTGACTTGCTAGAGGGCAAGGCTCCATTCAGAGGGACCTGGACAGGCTGAAGAGATGGGCCCAGGCCAACCTCATGATATTCAATAAGGCCAAGTGTAAGGTCCTGCACCTGGGTTGGTGCAATCCCAAGCACAGATACAGGCTGAGCCTGGGTGGGAAATGGATGACAGCAGCCCTGAGAAGGACCTGGGCTCTCCTGAGAGCCCCTCTGGAGCCCTGTGTGCAGTTCTGGAGCCTCCAACACAAGAAGCTCATGGAACTGTTGAAGCAAGTCCAGTGGAGCCCACAAAGATGTTCAGAGAGCTGCAGCAGCTCTGCTATGAGGACAGGCTACAGGAGTTGGGGCTCTGTTGGGTCAGGGTGGATGAGGCCTTGAGCAACCTGTTCTAGTGGGAGCTTTCCCTGCCTATGGTGGGGGTTTGAACTGGCTGAGCTTTGAGGTCCCTTCCAACCTAAACCATTCTCTGATTCTATGATTCTACCTTAGAGGCTACCTCCACATGAAGACAAGGGTGCACAGCCGCAAGTTTCTCTGCCCATGACCAGGCTGGTTCACATCCAAGCAGTCAGCACTGGGTCAGGGGCACCTTTTGCCTCCTTCCACCACACCCTATATAGACATAGTTTGATTGCACAACCACAATCAGCAGGAATTTTGTTATCTCCAACGATTAGATGATGAGAGTAGTTCAAACACATGGTGATGCTGACAGTCATACACCTTAAAACTCATTAGAAAAGGCAGTGCTGCTCAGTTTTAAAGCCAAGCATTCAGGTAATTCCTTCCCCTCTAATATCTTGGAGATGAAGCAAGAGGAGAGAGAAAGAAGGAACCAGCAGCAGTATCTATTCCCTAGATGCACAGTAATGATAAAGGAAGAAAATCTCTGGAGTGCAGGTTATAAGAAACCACACTGAGGTGGACAATCCACAGAATGATAGGGGTTGGAAGGGACCTCAGAGGATCAAACACTGCACAAGCTCCCCGGGGAAGTGGCTGGATACCTACTCCTGGAGGTGTTTAAAAGCTGCAGAGATGTAGTGGTGAGGGAAATGGGTGAGACACAGACTTGGTAGAGCCAGAAAAGGATTGCACTCAGTGACCTTAAAGGTCTTTTCCAACTAAAATGATTCTATGATCATGATCTAGTCCAACTCCCCTGTTAGAGCAGGTTCACCTAGAGCTGACTGCACAGGATAGTGGCCAGGTGAGTTTTGAATGACTCCAACTACCTGAAGGGAGGTTGTAGCCAGGTGGGGTTGGGCTCCTCTGCCAGGCAACCAGCAACAGAACAAGGGGACACAGCCTCAAGTTGTGCCAGGGGAGGTCTAGGCTGGATGTTAGGGTGAAGTTCTTGCCAGAGAGAGTGATTGGCATTGGAATGGGCTGCCCAGGAAGGTGGTGGAGTCATCCCTGGAGGTGTTCAAGAAAAGACTGGATGAGGCATTTAGTGCCACGGTCTAGATGATTGGACAGGATGATCTTGGAGGTCTCTTCCAACCTGGCTGATTCTATGATTACCTCTCTGGGCAGCCTTTTCCAGTACTCCCTCACCCTCAATATAAAGAAGTTCCTCCTCATGTTTAGATGGAACTTCCTATGTCCAAGTTTGTGCCTATTACCTCTTGTCCCATCCTGGGCACCACTGCAAACAGACTGGTCCCCGTTCTCCTGACACCCACCCTTTCTAAGTATTTATAAGCACTGCTAATCCCACAAACTCCAGTTTCTGCTGAAACATGCACCCAGCCAAACTGTATGTGTCTGGAGCAGGTCTCAGGTTGAGTGCAGATCCCAAGTCAGAAATAGCCAAGTGTCAAGTTTTACATGTCAGGGGGAGAACAAGCGCAGCTAATCCTGCGGGTGAGGAAGCAGCTCAATTCATGATGCCTCAGCCCATTTACCATGTGAAGCTTGCAGGCTATGTGGGCTTGGGTTTCCTGGCCTTAATGTTGCCTTTCAGCTACTTTTGCAAATGCAAATGGCCAGAACTGTCCCCTGTGTGCAGAGGACATGTGTCCCACTTGGCTTCTGGCTGCACAGCCTGAGCATATTCGTTTAAGTTGGAAGAGAGGGGAGGTGGTGAGGGAAATCCCTGACACGTGGCACCACACGAGGAGGAATTCACTAGAGAACTGAATTGCTGAGGGGCTCTGAGGGTTGAGGGTGACCCTTGTCTTCTGTCCAGGACCACATGACTCAATGCTGAGTGCCTCCAGAGTCCTAAGTTTTTAAGACATTTGCAGAAGAGACAAGATTCCTGCCCTAGCCATATGCTCACACATGCTGTGCTCCACAGTTTCTTGACTCGAGTTCAACTGTGCAACCAAAGGGACAACTACCATGCTAACATCTGCACTGGGGCCTTTTAAATCCCTGTTCAGAGCGCTACAGAAGAAGTTTTCCCTGCTTCTGGTACCCCAAATATGAAGTTTACACTGCCTCCCTCCTTGTCTTACCATAGTGCTCTTCCTCCTGGGACTTCCCGTGTCTTCCAGATGAAAGCTGCTGAAGATGTGGAGCCAGTTCCAGGCAGAGGGTTCAACCCAGAAGCAGAGTCCCAGTGTATCACTACAGGTCCTGGTAGCCACAGGGATACAGACACACACTACTGCAAGGAGAAAACCAGTCCAGAACCATGAGTTTCTTACTCAAGAGAAAAGCAAGATTCCTGCTTAAGGATTTGAAGGACGCCCCTGAACTGCTGAAGTCCTTAGGTCCAAGTCCCTCACTCACATCCCTTCAGATGTTCCTTTGCAGCACTGCTCTGTGTTGGCTTTTATTTTTTCACCCAGACTCCTCAGTCATCTCTCTGGTGGAATGAATGATGCATGTTAAAGCACTGAAATGAGTTTCAAGCTAACTTGCAACGTAATGGATCCTCTTTCCGTGCTGGCTCCCTCTGCAGTGCTGGCTGAGGTTCCTGTGCTGCTGCTCAGCAGCTGCTGTGCTCCATCTCTGGGGTAGAGCTGCACAGAGCCATCCTTCCTGTGTTCACTGCTTGGCAAACCATTCTGAGCTTCAGGCATGCACTTGAATTCCACCAAAGACCTGTGGAAGCAAGGCCAGAGAGCATCCCTCAGCTATCTCCACCACTTGTGCAGTGGCTAAGTGCTGCAAAGGCAAATTGGAGTTGGGTTTGGTCAGCCTGGAGAAGAGAAGGCTCCTGGGAGACCTCAAAGTGGCCTTCCAGTACCTGAATGTTGCCACGGGAAAGCTGGGGAGGGACTTTTTGCAAGTGCTTGTAAGGATGGGATGAGGGGGAATGGATTGAAGCTGGAAGAGGGTAAATTTAGCCTGGATATTAAAGAGAAATTCTTTACAGTGAGGTGAGACACTGGAACAGGTTGCCCAGGGTGGTAGTGGATGGCCCCTCCCTGGAGGAGTAAAAGGCCAGGATGGACAGGGTCTTGAGCAACCTGGTCTAGTGGAAGGTGCCCTTGCCCATGGCAGGGGGTTGGAGACAGATGATCTTTAAAGTCTCTTCCAACCCAACCCGTTCTATGATTTCATGATAAACGGTTAAAAGAAACCTGGCTCTTTGTGTTATTTCTCCTCTACTCAGTGCCAAACGTTTGCTGAGCTCCTTAGCCAAAAAAAAACCCCAACCCCAACTCCTAAAAACAACCTCCCTAAAAAAACCAACAAGGAAACCCAAACAAAAAATAAAATCCCACACCAGGCCCTGTTCCAAATCAGCCACACAGCCCAGCAAATCAACTCAAACACAGAGGATTACCCCCCCTTGCCACTATAAATAACACAAACAATACACCTAGACTGCAGAGACCAACCTGAGGAAGGAACAAACACGCCTCGAGCGGCAGGTCGAGCTGCAGGCTGAGGTATCCATCACCCCTCTGCTTCTCCTTCTGTCTACTTTGGCATGTGGCATTAAGCAGGTTTTGAGAGACGACCTTTAATTTGTTCACTCTAAAGCAAGTCTGGCGTGCCAGAGACTTAACAGATGATATACTCTGGCTCCAAGCAGTCAGCACTCCAGAGTCTTTGAGCGTCCCGCTCCAGATCCGGGATGGAGCAGGGCTCAGAGCAAGCACATAATACTTCTATCACTCCCCTTCCATCTTTGGGACTTGTGTGGTTATTTACTACCTGCTCTGCCTGCTGGGAAGTCTGGGGAGGACTTGGAGCCTCCTGTGAGGACCCTCTGGAATTGTGGTATGCCCCAGGCTATCACCTGGATTATGGAGTTTCCATTGTGTTTTCTAGGGGAGATGGTGGGGGAGATTAACAGGAAAAACACTGTCACAAACCTGAGCCACTGCAGTGACTCACTCTTGGCCCCAGCCAGCCCCAGCATCCCCCAGCAAGCTCAGCTCCGTGCTCTTTGCTGTGGCACTTTGAGATCACAGAATCATAGAATGGTTTGGGTTGGAAGGGACCTTAAAGATCATCTAGTTCTAAATCCCCTGCCATGAGCAGAGACACCTCCCACTAGAACAGGTTGCTCAAGGCCTTGTCCAACCTGGCTTTGAACACCTCCAGGAAGGAGGCATCCACAACCTCCCTGGGCAACCTCTTCCAGTGTCTCACCACCCTCGCTGGAAAGACTTCTTCCTAATCTCCAGCCTAAATCTGCCCTCCTCTAGATCAAAGCCATTCCCCCTCATCCTATCACTGCAAGCCCTTGTCGAAAGTCCCTCCCCAGCTCTCCTGTAGCCCCTCTCAGGTACTGGAAGGCTGCTCTAATGTCTCCCTGGAGCCTTCTCTTCTCCAGGCCCAACAATCCATACTCTCTCAGTGTGTCCCCCATGGGGATCTTTGGGATGCTAGGCCATGCTTAGCTGCAGGCTCCCCTTCTTGGCTGGCTCAATCTTGCACCACCTCCTCCAGCACCCACCTGAGCCAGGTGTGATGGTGGGACCAGCTGAGTTCTCCAAACTCCCCTTCTTCCTTCCATCCTCGCTTTCAATGCCTCTCTTCCAGAGATCTGTCCAGAAGGCTTTGTTCTGCTCTCCAGGTGGAAGGGGAACTCTCCCATCTGTACACAGAGATGGAGAGAAAGAACATGAAGTCCACCCTAAACCCCAAACCCTGGGAGTCATCTGCTCTGGCCAGAGATCAAAGGCTCTGTTCCATTTTTAACTGCTGCCTTGCCCCACCTTACTACTGCAGTGCATCCAAGCATGTTTTCCCATCATTTCATTGTGTGCCAGAAGATAAACAAAAGCCACCCCCTCGGTCCAAGGGAAGGATGCCTTCTTGAGAACTGCTCACTCTCCCTTGACAGATAAGTGCCTTTCCCACCATGGGCTGCCACAGCTACTGTAAACCTTGACCCAGCCACTTTTCCTGAGCTTACATGACACAATGGCAGGCCAAAGGAGATGGATGGCTTTATTTTTCTTAAGAACAAGCCTACAGAGGTTGGTTTTAACCAAAAGGGTTAGAGGAGAGGGAAAAGGAAAGGAAAGGAAAAATAAAAAGAAAAAGGTAAGAAAAGAAAAAGGAAAGGAAAGAGGAAAGAGGAAAGGGAAGGGAAGGGAAGGGAAGGGAAAGGGAAGGGAAGGGAAGGGAAGGGAAGGGGAGGGGAAGGGGAGGGGAGGGGAGGGAAGGGANAAAAGAAAAAGAAAAAGAAAAAGAAAAAGAAAAAGAAAAAGAAAAAGAAAAAGAAAAAGAAAAAGAAAAAGAAAAAGAAAAAGAAAAAGAAAAAGAAAAAGAGAAAGAAAAAGAAAGAAAAAGAAAAAGAAGAAAGAGAAAAAGAAATGAAACTCTGAGTGATTGTGAGGTGGTGGGAGGGGGAGAGAGAACAGCCCAGAGATACATACAGACAAGTAACATACACAAAGTGCTTAAAAACCAGGCCACTGGGAGCTGACATCACTTGTTTACTAATGGCCTGCTTGTGCCTGGATCTGTGTAGCCATGGAAAGGCCAGCAGGGCACATAGGGCCTCACTCCACCGCCACTTTGGTCCGTAGATTCTTGCAGGGGCCAGATGACACCAGATTGTGCCTGTTCCTCATAGGCAAGGCCAAGAGAGCCTCCTGTCAGGGTTAGTGATCCCTGCAAATGTCCCGAAGGCTGCTCGGTCATGCAAGCCCCATGGGAGGACCAATTATCCTTCACTGGGTTACTGGGGTGAGGGACTCACACCTGGGAACCACAACCAATCCCACAGCTCAGCCATCTCTGGGCTCTTCACCTCATCACCATCCCTTACCATGACTTTGAACAGAACCACCAAAAGCTACACTTGGACACTTGCACCAAGAGTCACCTTGTTCTGTGAGGTCTCTAGGGCACAAAATGGTCAAAGAACACAGCTCCCCAGCAACAGCCTCTTCCTTAAGCTTCATCTGAAGGGCCATTTTTAGCTCCACAATGGAAAAAGCAAGGGCAGATGTCTGGAGGGAAAAGCAGAAAATGTTCTGATGGTCTGAATCCATTGCTGGCCCCGGCAGAGTGCCAGCACCCACAAACCCCTGAATGTTTTTATCTTGGAATATCTGCTTCTTCACCTGGTTTCTCTCTCTACCTCAGTTTCCCCAACTGGAAAAGGGAATGCTGATGCAGCCCTGCACTAGAGTCACATCACAGACACATTAATAAGCAAGTGCTTGTAAAATGGACTCCAGGTTCCACTCAGAACCACTTTGGGAAGCAGGGGGAAAAGCAGTGCCATGATTTCAAACAGAAAGCCCTGTGCCATGGTGTCTTAGCTCCACAAAACCTAAATCTCATCTACATCACAGCTCTGCTGAGGGCTGAGCATCTGTACAAGTGGTTCCTTGATGGTTGGTGGGTTTAGGTCAACAGTTGGACTCGATCTTAGAGGTCTTTTTCAGCTGAAGCAACTTTATGACTCTATGATCCTTGCAACACAACTTGATTCCACCTCAGCAGAGGTGTCCACACTACCTCACTGCTCTAAAACCGGTCTACTGCTTCCCCACTTGCCAAGTTTCTCACATGCTGCCCATGCCAGGACACTACCTGATAAAGGTCCCAGCTAGAAGCAAATGGCATATTTCACTCTTGGACTCATCCAGTCACTGGCAGAGGCTGCCAACAAGGCTGGCAAGCAGCCAGGCTTTATGGTGTGTTTGTGTGCGTCAGCTGCAGATACCTGACTACCAGGAAACAGAGTGAGACCATCAACTCATTACACATAAGCCATCAGATGGTAACAACTTTCAGTTGCTGCTATTGACTTGAGCTGCAGTTGAAAAGGCACTGGCAAGATGAAAGGCTCTGTATCCCATTACTAATCCCCTGAGCTATCCAGTCCCCCAAATTTTGTGGAAGTTTTAAGTTTCACCATGAAATGTTCATACAATGAAATGCACATTTGTTGCCAGCTCCACTTATTCCTACCCGAGCATTTCCTCAAAATCCCTCCCTGCAAGCATTAGCAGCAAAGACTCTCTGCTCCTGCTGGAGGCTGCTCCTCCACTCTCACCTCCTGGGAGCCCAGTTCTCTCTTGCTCTTCTCTCAAGAAACCCTTGGGTACCACATCAAACCCTGACAGCCTCCATCAGCTATCTACAGAGGTGTAAACCTTCCTCGAAAGTCATAGGCTGTCAGGGGCTGGAAGGGACCTCCAAAGCTCAGCCAGTCCAATGTCCCCTGCCAGAGCAGCATCTCCTATACCACATCACACAGGAACACATCCAGGTGGGTTATGAATATCTCCAGAGAGGAAGACTCCACAGCCCCCCTGGGCAGCCTGTTCCAGTGTTCTGTCATCTTCACAGGGAAAAAATTCCTCCTCATGTTTACATGGAACTTCCTCTGCCTTGTCCTGCCATTGGACATCACCCAGCAGAGTCTGGCTCCATCCTCCTGGCACTCACCCTTTACATACTGATAAACACTGCTGAGGTCACCTCCCAGTCTCCTCTTCTCCAAGCTAAAGAGCCCCAGCTCACTCAATCTCTTCTTGTAAGAGAGATCTTCCATTCCCTTCATCATCTTTGTGGCTCTGCACTGGACGAGGCTGTGAAGAAGTTCAAAGCCTTTCGACAGAAGCACTCAAAGCCATAGAAGGGTCTTAGGCCAACATCTGCAGAAGCCCAGGGTCCAACTCATGCTGCTGGTCAAGGCCCTGCATCCCTCAGCCCTCACTTCCCCAGCAGCAGACGTGCTCTGCCACCCAGCGAGCAGGCTGCCCACGCGAGCAGCGAGCTGCGATCGCCTGCGTCACTCGTCGGGGAACTTCGCTTACATTTTGGAGGCCTGTGTCATACAGCTGGACTCTGGCAGAAGGCTGGGAACAATGTGGGACCACAGGCAGAAACATTCATGTCCCACTGGAAGGTCTTTCTTCTTCCTGGGGTTTTTTTTTTCTTTCCCTCTCTTCTTTCCCCAGATTTATCCCACCCCCAAAGAGGAAGGCAAACACAATGCTCATTAGCAGCATGGAAATCTCTCACACATTTTTCTCCAGCTACAGACCAGGGGGCACAGCCCATCTTAACGTTGCTCACATGGTGCAAAGCATCTTCACACCCATGCAAAGGCTGCTCCTAAATAAGAAACAGTCTCACTAAATATGGACACGGCAGAAACCAAACTGGTTTGGGGATACTGTTGCTCAAGAGTACAACCTCTTCCCAGGGAGATAATGAGGAGCAAAAACAGCCACAGGAAGAGCAAGAGCTGTCAGAGGAGCGGATGAAGATGGTTACATCCGTTGGGAGGCTTTTTTGGAAGCACAGCATCCTCCCTCGAGGAAGGGTGAGAAACCTTCCGAGAGCGGTGCAGCGAAGCGCTGTGGTCACTCGCGGGAATTCCGCGCATGCCCCAGCGATGCGTCACTGCCCACATCCACACACGCTGCCCCAGCTGCGCCCTCCGGACTCACAGCCCACTCAGCTCCAGGACAGCAGGAGTAGCCCTCCCTCGCCGGGGAAAAAAACCCCTCGACAGCCCCCGAGAACCAAAACAAGCCCTCGGGTGTCGCCCGTGCGGCTGCTGAAAGCCACCCTGTGGGCGAGGTGTGTCTGCAGACACCGTGCCTGTGGTTAAAAATACTGCACCTACAAATTACAACAGTTGAGGATGCCTGCAAAGAAGTAGGCAGAGCTGATGACAATGTTGAAGTGAAGCTGCCAAGAACCAAGTGCTGGCATGCTGACTGCTGGGCTAGTCACCAGCAAGGGCCAGGCTCACTCTGCTCTGCTCACAGCACACAGAACTTGTCCCTGCTTGGGAAGAGCTCACCACTGCCTGCTCACCTTCCCATGACTCTGCTTGGGTTCGCTCACTCCCTCTAAGGTCAGGTCTGGCAGTAGTGGAAGTGCAGAATGGATCAGACCAGCAACTTGATCCAACAGGGGAAGTTTTTTCCTTCACTTGGGGTGGGGAGAGAGCAGCCAGGCAGAAAGGGAGCTGGAGGTGCTGGTAGAGAGTAGCTGAAGATGAGGCAGCAGTGTGCCCAGGTGGGCAGCAGAGCCAATGGCATCCTGGGCTGGCTCAGGAGCAGTGTGGGCAGCAGGACAAGGGAGGTTATTCTGCCCCTGTACTCAGCACTGCTTAGGCCACAGCTTGAGTGCTGTGTCCACTTCTGAGCTCCTCCAGTCAAGAGAGATGTTGAGGTGCTGGAAGGTGTCCAGAGAAGGGCAGCAAGGCTGGGGAGGGGCCTGGAGCACAGCCCTGTGAGGAGAGGCTGAGGGAGCTGGGGGTGTGCAGCCTGCAGAAGAACAGGCTCAGGGCAGAGCTCATTGCTGTCTGCAGCTCCCTGAAGGGAGGCTGTAGCCAGGTGGGGTTGGGCTCTGCTGCCAGGCAACCAGCACCAGAACAAAGGGACAGTCTGAAGTTGTGCCAGGGGAGGTCTAGGCTGGATGTTAGGAGGAAGTTGTTGCCACAGAGAGTGATTGGCATTGGAATGGGCTGCCCAGGGAGGTGGTGGAGTCGCTGTCCTTGGAGGTGTTGAAGCAAAACCTCGCTGGGGCCCTTAGTGCCATGGTCTGGTTGATTGGTTAGGGCTGGATAACAGGCTGGACTGGCTGAGCTTGGAGGTCTCTTCCAACCTGGCTGATTCTATGATTCTATTCTATGATTCCAATTTTCCATGACATTGGCTGATGTATGCAGCTCAGCCTGTGGCAGAGAGTACACGAGGGAGGCAGTGAGAGTGAGCGGGGACATGGCACCCCAGATCAGCTGCTGAGAAACCTAATCTTTGGGATGCCATCTCACAACCAAGCAAAAACGGTCTAGAATCTGTGCTTCCACCACTTGTTTCTCCTCTCAGTAATGTTTTTTCACCCTCTTTGTTCTATTGACATGAGCACTCAACAGACAAAGCACCAGTGTGAAGCCAGGAACTGATCCCACCACTGACTGAATGGTGACTTCTCTTCCAAATCAATAGATTGGATTTTAGAGTGAAGTCTGAATTCTCTAACACTTTAGCAGATACTTAACACACAAAAGCAGCCAGTGAGGCTCTCTGCCTTGATGTCAAAGATATTTAGAGCAGTGTCACTCTACAGGCTTCAACAGGATCATTTTGCCTATTCCTGTTCCAGAGTGACTGCTCCACGTGTTCATCCATGGGTACACACATCTGCACCGGGTCACAGCCAAAGCCAATCCTCTTGGGGCAATGATCATAGAATCAGAGCACTGTTGAGGTTGGAGGAGATCTTTGAGACCACCACTAGTGTTAAGCCACTACCACTGTGCCATGTCCCTAAGCACCATGTCCCTAAGCACCACATCTATATGTTTTTGAACACCTCCCGGGCTGGCGACCCCACCACTTCCCCGGGCAGCCTGTTCCAATGCCTGAGAATCCTCTCTGGGAAGAATTTTCCCCAAATACCCAACTTTAACCTCTCCTGGCACAACCTGAGGCCATTTCCTCTTGTCCTGTCACTTATTTCATGTGAGAAGAGACACATCCCCACCTCACTGCAACCTAAATTCAGCTGTAGAATGCAATGAGACCTCTTCTCAGCCTCCTCTCTTCCAGAGTAAACAAGCCCAGCTCCCTCAGCTGCTCCTCATAAGACTCACGTTCAAGGTCCTTCACCAGATTAGCTGCTCTTCTCTGGACACACTCCAGCACCTCAATGCCCTTCTTGTAGAGAGGGGCCCAAAATGATGATATCAGCATCTGGCCCAGAGAGCAGGGTTTCACTCCTCCAGCCCTTGTAACCTTCCTCTGCTTCTGCGCTAGACTCGTGGCTCCTTGTGGAAAAGCCGTGGTTCCACAAACATTGCTCTCAGTGGTAAGCCCAGCTTATGCCATCACGCTCCCCCTCCTTTCTCAATCACCAGCCACTCACTCCCAAATCCCATCCACCCCTCAATTATGCCAATGCAAGTATTTATGGAGCCACACAGTGAATCAGCCAAGGCAGCTGATCCTGCAAGAGAAAGAAAATAACCTTGCAGGAAAGGAGACGGAAAGGGAGAGGGAAAGAAAAAGCTTTCAGAAAGAAGGGGCCTTAACAAGAGCTGTAAAAATCCATGGGGCAAGCTGGATTTTTAAAGGGTAACTCAGGATCACAACTACTGCCCTGACATCTGGTTACTGTTAGCCCAGCACAAGTGAGGTTCCGGATACCGGCACTACAGAGGCTGAGGCATTACAACGCGCGGCACTTGGCTTCTCCGCTCTTATTAGAGCTGATTACAACTGTCTGAATTTTGGTGGTGTTGATCAGATTTGGGGGAGGGGGGAAGGGAAAGCTGAGGGGGGAGAGGGAAAGCTGGGGGGGGGAGGGCTGCTTTCAAAGTATTCAGAAAGAAAAGTGAGGAAGGAGCTTTCAAATGTCTGGTTTTAAACATGTTGTGCCTCCTGATTTACCTCTCCCTTCCTGATTCTCCTCTCCCATCTTAGTTATCTAAGCAGGTTTAACTTTAAGAAGAAATATTGGGTTCATACAACTTGGAATCCTGTCCTCTCCTCCTCCCAATCTGCACAGGTAAAAGGACATTTTTGGCACTGAGGCAGTAAAGAAAGCAAAAGGAGCGGAATGGAGCTTGCAGACAAAGGACATTTTTCTTTGCATGGAAAAGCTTGATATAAAGATACAGCTTGGCCCTACAATCCCTGCTGTCCACCTCCCTCACACACACCTTGTTCTTGTCCTATTGTGTGGCCAGGAGGACAAGGGAGGTTATTCTGCCCCTGTACTCAGCACTGGTCAGGCCACATCTTGAGTGCTGTGTCCAGCGCTGGGCTCCTCAACTCACAAGAGGCTGAGGGAGCTGGGGGTGTGCAGCCTGCAGAAGAGAAGGCTCAGGGGTGACCTCATTGCTGACTACAACTACCTGAAGGGAGGCTGTAGCCAGGTGGGGTTGGGCTCTTCTACCCCACAACCAGCACTAGAACAAGGGGACACAGTCTCAAGTTGTGCCAGGGCAGGTCTAGGCTGGATGTGAGGAGGAAGTTGTTGGCAGAGAGAGTGATTGGCATTGGAATGGGCTGCCCAGGGAGGTGGTGGAGTCGCTGTCCTTGGAGGTGTTGAAGCCAAGCCTGGATGGGGCACTCAGTACCATGGTCTGGTTGACTGGACAGGGCTGGGTGCTAGGTTGGCCTGGATGATCTGGAGGTCTCTTCCAACCTGGCTGATTCTATGATTACACAATAAAAACAATAGATTTATGAAGTCAGAAGACTGACAAAGGCATCCAGGCCCTAAAGTCTACTATTCCCAAAGATACAGATCTGCTCAGGTGATGCTCTATCACTCCCATCCCACTCCACTCATTGGAGAACAAGCAGCTCTCTCACAGAGGTAGGCAAATCTCCCTTCTGCTTGGAATTGGCAGGAGGAATCTGGCTGTGGAGAGACAAGAGTG
Source organism: Tricholaema leucomelas (assembly GCA_013400475.1). Classification (NCBI taxonomy): domain Eukaryota; kingdom Metazoa; phylum Chordata; class Aves; order Piciformes; family Lybiidae; genus Tricholaema lacrymosa; species Tricholaema leucomelas. The sequence continues at coordinate 307,009 of WAAF01021101.1, forward strand.
GAAAGGCAGAAGAAGAGAATTTCTGTGTTGTGGGACACTTTCAATTTACTGAGTCTGGTCTCCAAGTTTTCGTGGTCATACTGAACAAGAGCATGTTTGAGTTTCACAAATGACTAGAAAGGGAAAGCTCATTTGTTCTCCTTTTTTTACCCCTTTGCCTGAGCTCAAAGGGTTTACCACGGAAATCTATGGCTACAACACAAACATCAAGCAGCCAGAGGAAAGGAACAAGCCAAGAAACACCACCACATATTATCTCCCACAACAAACACTGGTTAGCAGGAAGCCACAACAACGGGAGGCAGAGCACAGTGGTGGTCTCCACGGCTAGATGATAACCAAAAATCAGAACATGAAAATGCAATGACCACAAGAAATAAGCAGCTGCAGACACAAGAAGCACAAGAACGAGCCCACCATCACACATCACAGGGAGAAACGGTGGCTCCAGCCTGCCAACATCTCCATCATTGACAGGCACATCCAGCCACTGTCAGCCAAAGCCACAGAGCATCCCAGGAGAGGACACACTCAGCAACTCATTTCATCTAACCAGCCAAGGAATCAGCCAATCTTATGAGAGAATTACAGTGAAGTGACATTTACAACCATTACCCTATAAAAGGGGAATCAGACACAGCTTGTGATAACAAAACACCTCATGTGATTGATCACATCTCCTGAGCAGCCCAGGGATCACAGTACGGTTTGCTTTGGAAGATCATCTAGTTCTAAGCCCCTTGCCATGTACAGTGTGCTAGTTTGGGGCTAACTGGAATATCTGAGTGAGAGAAATTAGACTGCAGGCTGTGAAAAGGAAACAGTGGTGATGTCTGCTTCACTCATAGGCTTGCTGAGATGTATAAAAAGAAGAACACAAACATAGATAAGACAGTCACTGTGTACTGCCTGTGCTTTTCTCCCTGGCCTGCTTTATGTGTAACTAATCCTTTTGCTTTCTAACCCCTTTGTCTGATCCTCTAAACTCACCTTGCACATAGGGAAGGGAGGAAGGGAGGAAGGGAGGGAGGGAGGAAGGGAGGAAGGGAGGAAGGGAGGAAGGGAGGAAGGGAGGAAGAGAGGGAGGGAGGAAGGGAGGAAGGGAGGAAGAGAGG
>WAAF01021101.1:308339-333928 GCA_013400475.1 Tricholaema leucomelas
AGGGAAGGCAAGGAAGGGAAGGCAAGGAAGGGAAGGCAAGGAAGGGAAGGCAAGGAAGGGAAGGCAAGGAAGGGAAGGCAAGGAAGGGAAGGCAAGGAAGAAAAGAAAAGATAAGAAAGAAAAGAAAATAAACAAATGAAAAGAAAAAAAGAGAAGAAAATAGAAGAAAATAAAATAGAAGAAAAGAAAATAGAAGAAAAAAGAAAAAAAAGAAATAAAAGAAAATAAAAGAAAGAAAAGAAATAAAAGCAAGAAAATATTTCCAGTGACTTAGTAACAGCATCTGACAGTCAAACAAGTCAGGGCTGGGAGTCTCCAAGTGCCCATTGACACAGAAGTCAGCTTCCAGCACGTGAGAACTTGGAAAGGCACAGAGTGAGGCTGTAAAAAGATGTTTTTTCAAGCTAAATAAATGACATCCTGTAATGCAAAAAACAGTTTTCAACCTCACACACATCTGCCCCATTACTCCCTTTGCTCAACTCTCCCTTCCAGAAAATCTATTTATTTCTCCCACTGGTCTCAGGATGTTTTGTTCCTTGTTTATCTCTGAGCATATCCCACTAATAGCTCTGGGAGATCCTCTGATTAGACCTGAGTGAATTTTTTTCACACTGCTTTTCTTTTTTTGGGAGGGGTGGTGGTGGAAAAAGAGAGGTCTTTCAGTACTAAAATGTATCACAGATGCATGCTGACATTGCTGACTTAGGGGCTCTAGTTATTATTTTCTGCTAATCATGGAATCATAGAATCAAGCAGGTTGGAAGAGACCTCCAAGCTCAGCCAGCCCAACCTAGCACCCAGCCCTGTCCAATCAACCAGACCATGGCACTAAGTGCCCCAGCCAGGCTTGGCTTCAACACCTCCAAGGACAGCGACTCCACCACCTCCCTGGGCAGCCCATTCCAATGCCAATCACTCTCTCTGCCAGCAACTTCCTCCTAACATCCAGCCTAGACCTTCCCTGGCACAGCTTGAGACTGTGTCCCTTTGTTTTGGTGCTGGTTGCCTGCAGAAGAGATCAATCCCCGCCTGGCTGCAACCTCCTTTCAGGTAGCTGTAGTCAGCAGTGAGGTCACCCCTGAGCCTCCTCTTCTCCAAGCTTCCACAGCCTCTCAAACTGGTAAATTTCAACACTTTCAGAAATATGATTTCTACTTAAAGACTCCTTCTTTTGCATCACTTTACCCCCCTTGGATAGCATGAGATGGCATGAAAATGTCACCAAGCCACTGTACCAGGGACAAAAGAATTTTCTCTCCTCTTTGCTCATTTTTAATTCCAAATTAATCACTACTCAGTTTTTTTTTTGTTTTTTAATCACCAATATATGGTCCTGCTCTGGCAGGGGGATTGGACTCGATGGTCTCCTTGGGTCCCTTCCAACCCCTAACATCCTGTCATAGTAGTATAAACTTTCATTCATATGAAGCTTTAATTGTTTGGTGCTGCCCAAGACCAGCTATAAAACAGAATCTGAAGGCATTTGTGCTGAACTCAAAGTGACAGGTAGAAAAATGAGCATTAATTAAGAATGTGGAGCAGTAGCTTGCCCTTTATAAGGGTGTTACACTGCTGGCAGCATCACATCCTTAAGAGAAGAGTAAACCAGGCAAGTGATCCCACTTGCAAGGGGACAACTTAGCTACTTCCTAGCTCCTATCAGTCCTAGTGTGGCCAGCAGAACCAAGGCAGTGATCGTCCCCCTGCTGCACCTCACATACTGGTTCAGTTCTGGGCCACTCACTCCAGGAAGGATATTTAGGCACTGGAGTGAAGGGTCTGGAGAGTAGGGCTGGTGAGGAGCAGCCAAAGGAACTGGAGTTGTTCAGCCTGAAGAAAAAAAGAGGCTGAGGGGAGACTTGTTGCTCTCTACAAGTCCTTGAAGCAGTGTAGGGGTTGGTCTCCTCTCCCAAGTAATAAGCGGTAGAACAAGAGGGAAACAGCCTCAAGTTGCACCAGGCGAGGTTTAGGTTGGACACAGGGAACAATTTCTTCCTCAAAAGGGTTGTCAAGCCCTGGAACAGGCTGCCCAGGGCAGTAGTGGAGTCCACACCCATCCCTAGAGAGGTTTAAAAGCCATGTGGATGTGGTGCTGAGGGACATGCTGTAGAGGTGACCTGGCAGTGCTGGGTTAATGGTTGATGATCTTAAAGGTCATGTCCAACCAAAAAGATTCTATGACTGAAACATGGGTCATGGATTCAGCATCTGTCATTGCAACAGGAAAAGCTCAATGTCCTGGAGTTACCCCAAGCATCAGCAAACCCTGCTGAATAAAAGCCCTGCTGAAGAAGATTTACAAAGTCATTGAGTGACAGGATGAGGGCTGATGGCTGCAAATTGGAAGGAGCTCAGATTAGTTGAGGCATTAGGAGAAAATTCTTCCCCATGAGGATGGTGAGGCACTGGAACAGGTTGCCCAGAGATGTTGTGGAAGCTCCAAGCCTGGAAGTGTTCAAAGCCAGGTTGGATGAGGCCTCAAGAACCCTGGTCTAGTGGGAAGTGTCCCTGCCCATGGCAGGGGGTTGGAACTGGATGATCTTTCAGTGCTCTGCCAACCCAAACTGTTCTGTGATTCTGTGAAACAAATCAGACAGAAGGGTTGCAGTGAACACTAGGCTGGACACTAACTGGCAGCATGACCTTCAGCACACAAGGCAAACCATCTCCTCCAAAGAACGTGGCAAACAGATCAAAGAAAATGATTATCCAACTCTACTCAGCACTGCTGAGACCATATTTGCACTAGAGCCTCCAGTTCTTGGGTTGTCCTGTTCACAGCAGGTTGAGGAGCTGGCTGGGGACAAAGTGGCTGAGAGCAGCAAGGCAGAAAGTGACCTGGGGTTGCTGGTAGATAGTAGCTGAAGATGAGGCAGCAGTGTGCCCAGGCAGTCAAGAGAGCCAATGGCATCCTGGGCTGGCTCAGGAGCAGTGTGGGCTGCAGGACAAGGGAGGTTATTCTGCCCCTGGACTCAGCACTGTTCAGGCCACATCTTGAGTGCTGTGTCCAGTTCTGAGCTCCTCAAGTCAAAACAAATGTTGAGGTGCTGGAAGGTGTCCAGAGAAGGGCAGCAAGGCTGGGGAGGGGCCTGGAGCACAGCCCTGTGAGGAGAGGCTGAGGGAGCTGGGGGTGTGCAGCCTGCAGAAGAGGAGGCTCAGGGCAGAGCTCATTGCTGTCTACAACTACCTGAAGGGAGGCCGTAGGCAAGTGGAGTTGGGCTCTTCTCCCCTGCAACCAGCACCAGAACAAGGGGACACAGTCTCAGGTTGGGACAGGGGAGGTCTAGGCTGGATGTTAGGAGGAAGTTGTTGGCAGAGAGATTGGCATTGGAATGGGCTGCCCAGGGAGGTGGTGGAGTGGCCGTGCCTGGAGGTGTTGAAGCCAAGCCTGGCTGGGGCCCTTAGTGCCATGGTCTGGTTGACTGGACAGGGCTGGGTAATAGGCTGGACTGGCTGAGCTTGGAGCTCTCTTCCAACCTGGTTGATTCTATGGCCCTTTCCTTTAGGCAGGCATTGACCACTACGGTGATAACAGCACCACCACAGTGCTCGGCAGCTGAAGTCAGGGACACAACAGACGGACTGAGGCCAAGCTCCAAAAGTGGAAAAAAGGGAGGGGAAGGAAAAAAAACAAAACCCAACAAATAACAACCCAAAGCCAAAGAATGTACCATGGAAAACGATGTTTCAATTAGCATGAGTAACCAGCAACTGCCTGACATGCACGGAGCACATGGGCTCCGCACGCAGCCGGCATCGCCGCGCACCAGGGAGGATTAAAGTCACAGCCACTGGCACGGCAGAGGCTGCTCACCCGCGCCAGCCTGGCCATGGGCGGCACAGCCCAGCAGCAGGCAGAAAGCTGGCCAGGGCCTTCTGCTGTGGGCAAGCTTTCCCCCACTCCCCTGCTCTCCTGGGGTTCACCGCTGACGCATGTGGCTGTGACAACCACACCGAATGGTGTGGAGAAGCTCCTGCCTTTGGTGGTGTTGTAGTCTCCATCTTGCCTCTTTCTAGAGGGCACCAGGAGTTTCTGAAGCACAAAGGTCTTGGCTGTGTTGGAGGGCAGTACCTGAAGGGGGCCTACAAAAAAGCTGGGAAGGGACTTCTGAGCCTCTTAGGGAATGACAGGTCTAGGGAAATGGAGCAAAGCTGGAGGTGGGGAGATTCAGCTGGGATGTGAGGAGGAAGTTGTTGAGCAGGAGAGTGGTGAGAGGTTGGAATGGGTTGCCCAGGGCGGCAGTTGGGGCCCCATCCCTGGAGGTGTTTAAGGCCAGGCTGGATGAGGCTGTGGGCAGCCTGCTCTAGGGTAGGGTGTCCCTGGGCATGGCAGGGGGATTGGAACTGGCTGATCCCTGTGGTCCCTTCCAACTCTGACTGATTCTATGATCCCCTTAAGTTCTTCCATACCTGGGCCAGATCAGATGATCCCTGGGATCCGTGGCAGCCTGGCATTCTGTGATGCTGTGTCCCAATCCCACAGCAGTAAGTCTTCCTGGTTTCAAATGCCACTGGACCAGGGTGTTTTGAGCTCTTCCACTGGACATTTTTCTGGGTAGGAGAAGCAAAAAAAAAAGAATTAAAAAAAAAAAGCCAGATGCAATTAAAAGCAAATCATGAACTTGGTGCTTTGTTGTTTTAATTTCAAGATTGGGAAACTTCAACCACAACTGGCAGAGAAGAGAAAAAAACAGAGAGAGAAAAGTACATGTGCATTGTATCAAAGAGGTGTCTATTTACCCATGGCCTTCAAAACATCACCAAAACAGCACCCTCCCCCCTCATCCCCTTCAAATTTAAACTCTCCAGCTCTATATGTCTTTGATGTAAGTGTCCCTTCTGGCCTTACAAATCCATGGATTGCTACCTCTCACTTCTCTGCCTATCAGTCTTGCTTCTGCATCCATACACATACAGCTGCTATCTATCTGTCACATGCACTTATGTGTCCAAACACAGGCAATACTCCTTCTTCTCTTTTCAGCGGGAAAAGAGATAGCAGGTAGGCAGGCAGGCAGGCAGGCAGGCAGGCAGACCAACACATGTGGACTATTAGCTCTAGGTCCCCATCAAGCTTATCTTATCGGGTCAGTCTAAACCTCAGCTCGCAGCCTTTTGCTGGGAATTGCAAGTGAGCTGAAGGTTTAATTTGGAAAATGTGGCCTGGGGAAGAGAACTCTGACATTTGGGCTTAAGAGATCAAGAGCGGTGCGCTCGGCTCCCAGCCGCCTCGCTGCTGCAACCATAGCCCAGAGAAGACCCAAAGCTGTCTGCCCCAACCCCCCTTCCCCCNGAAACAGCTCAGGATAAAAAGGGAAGTTTTAGATCTCGCAGGAGGAATGCTGCCGAAAACGAGAACCATTTGAAAGCTCTGGGGGTTATAAAGTGGAATTCCCACTCATACAGTACACAAGAGTTATTAAGTGTGTATATGAGACTCCTGTTTTACTTCATGTACATGATTATTTTATACAGGGAAGTTTGGAAAGAATTATAGACTGAGCCTGAGGCCAAGCCAAGAAGCGAGATGAGCAGCAGCAGCAGCTAAAGGAGAAAGGTTGAGCTGGCAGTGGAGAAGCAGCCGGCCAGACAAGGGTTATTTATAGTGCCTGGAGCATGGGAATGTTAATTGAAATCAATCAGTGGCCATGAGGACACGAAGTTGGAGTGTCAAGCTAGAGCAATTAAAGAGCCCATCTCAGGGGACCAGCTCGTCCTGACTTTTTTTGTTGCTGTTGTTGTCTTTCCATGGGAGGGAGATTAAACAGCCACTCACTTCGGAGTGGAGGAGATACAAAACGGTTGCGCTGCACATATCTAAGCCAGGAACTGAGTCAAGTTCTCCTACTGTTTAATATCGCCCACTGGGAGCACAAACAACTGTGCTTCCTCACGTTGGGTGACTCTGTTGGGAAAAATGGGGGAGAGAGGACTCAGATATTACTGTAATGTAAAGGAAAATGGCCAACTTACCCAAAAAATGGGGGGGGGGGGGGGGGAAGTTGCCTTAAATTGTATTTAAGTCCCATCCCCACCCCTGTTTGGCAAGACTGACATTTGGCAGCTCTGACATCTGACCTAGGGCAGACACAGGACAGCCAAGGCTGCTGCTGTTGTAACTCCACTGTGTCATAATTAAGTAAAAATTGTCTTCAAATGACCAGTGAGGACATTGGAACACCCTTTATTAGGGCAAGGAGAAGAATCACAGAAACAGCCAGGCTGGCAAAGCCCCTCAGCATCACCAACTCCAACCTAGAACCCTACCTACAAGAGTCACCTTCAACCACATCCTTGATCATCACATCCAAACGACCCTTAAACACACCCAGGGTTGGTGACTTCACCACCTCCCTGAGCAGCTCATTCCAGTCCCTGACCACTCTCTCCATGAATAACTTTCCCCTAATATCTAATCTAAACCTCCCCAGCCTGAGGGCCATAATAAGATTGATCCATTCAGGCAAAGAACCTTAAGCTGAGAGCTATCAAGAAGAGACTGCATGAAGTGTTTAAAAGGTGCTGTGCTAAGCAACATGGCTTAGCAACATCCATGGCAGAGTTAGAGAGTGGTTGGACTTGATGATCTTAAAGGTCTTTTCCAACCCAAATGAGTGTATGATAACAATGGGATTTAACAAGGCCAAGTGCAGGGCTCTACACATTGGCCACAACCTCAAGCAGCACTACAGGCTGGGGACAGAGTGGCTGGAGAGCAGTCAGGCAGAGAGGGACCTGGGCATGCTGGTAGAGAGTAGCTGAACAGGAACCAGCAGTGTGCCCAGGTGGCCAAGAGAGCCAANACAGCTACCTGAAGGGAGGCCATAGGCAGGTGGAGTTGGGGTCTTCTCTCAGGCACCCAGCAACAGAACAAGGGGACACAGTCTCAAGTTGTGCCAGGGCAGGTTCAGGCTGGATGTTAGGAGGAAGTTCTTCACAGAGAGTGATTGGCATTGGAATGAGCTGCCCAAGGAGGTGGTGGAGTCACTGTGCCTGGAGGTGTTCAAGCAAAGCCTGGATGAGGCACTTAGTGCCATGGTCTGGTTGATTGGCCAGGGCCGGGTGCTAGGTTGGCTTGGATGATCTTGGAGGTCTCTTCCAACCTGCTTGATTCTATGATTAAGTGCTTGAGCAATATGCCTGGACTTGGCACCCCAGGTTTTGCCAGATGATGCCAGGCAAAGGAAGCAGAAGGGGAACATTTGATGCTTTAAGAGTCGACAGCATCATCATGGCTAAGCTGGGTGTCAAGAGCAGCTTCAGCAGCAGCAGTGTGAAAGGAGTGCAAGTGAAAAAAGCATCGATCTGCACTTCAATAGCCCTGTTTGAATTGCAGGCAGAACGCTTCCCCTGTCCTCGCCTTCAGCGAGGTGAGGCGAGCGCTCTGTTAGCTCTCCGATAAGACCTCTGTGTGCTTTGTGTCCTTTCATTTATCAGGGAGATAAGCCCTGACTGACGAGCTTACAAATATTGGGAAATCCACAAACTGTATTCTAAGTGTTGCTGGAAAGGGGAGGAGGGAGGCTTGGCAGCACTACAGGTTGTTTGGAAGGAGTAGATGAAATGATTTTGCTGGGTCCTCCAAGAAGGAAATCAGCTGCAACAGTCCTGAGGATCTCCTCCACAACGACTTCACTTCGTGCCTTTGAGAAAAGTTTCCACACTTCAGCTGAACACAGTCCATCAGTTCACAGAATCACAGAATGTGTTGGGTTGGAAGGGACCTTAAAGATCATCCTGTTCCAATGCCCCTGCCATGGGCAGGGACATCTCCCACTAGTCCAGGTTGCTCAAGTCCTCATCTAACCTGTCCCTGAACACCTTCAGGGAGGGGGCATCCACAACCTCCCTGGTCAACCTGTTCCAATGTCTCACCAGCCCTCACTGGAAACAATTTTCTCCCTAATCCCCAGTCTGAATCTGCCCTCCTCAAGCTTCAATCCATCCCCTCTCATCCTATCACAACAAGTCTTTGTATTTCCCAATGCCGAAGAAGTCCTACAACTGTAGAGCCACCATATATGCATACAAAGCCACTGTGTATGCATACAGAGCCACCATATATCCATATAAACCCACCATGTATCCATGCAGAGCCACCATGTATCCATACAGATCCACCATGTATCCATACAGAGCCACCATGTATCCATGCAGAGCCACCATGTATCCATACAGATCCACCATGTATCCATACAGAGCCACCATGTATCCATGCAGAGCCACCATGTATCCATACAGATCCACCATGTATCCATACAGAGCCACCATGTATCCATGCAGAGCCACCATGTATCCATACAGATCCACCATGTATCCATACAGAGCCACCATGTATCCATGCAGAGCCACCATGTATCCATACAGATCCACCATGTATCCATACAGAGCCACCATGTATCCATGCAAACCCACCAGGTATCCATACAGAGCCACCATGTATCCATACAAACCCACCATATATCCATATAAACCCACCATGTATCCATGCAGAGCCACCATGTATCCATACAGATCCACCATGTATCCATACAGAGCCACCATGTATCCATACAAAGCCACCATGTATCCATACAGAGCCACCATGTATCCATACAAAGCCACCATGTATCCATACAGAGCCACCATGTATCCATACAAAGCCACCATGTATCCATACAGAGCCACCATGTATCCATACAAAGCCACCATGTATCCATACAGAGCCACCATGTATCCATACAAAGCCACCATGTATCCATACAGAGCCACCATGTATCCATACAAAGCCACCATGTATCCATACAGAGCCACCATGTATCCATACAAAGCCACCATGTATCCATACAGAGCCACCATGTATCCATACAAAGCCACCATGTATCCATACAGAGCCACCATGTATCCATACAAACCCACCATGTATCCATACAGAGCCACCATGTATCCATACAAACCCACCATGTATCCATACAGAGCCACCATGTATCCATACAAACCCACCATGTATCCATACAGACCCACCATGTATCCATACAGAGCCACCATGTATCCATGCAAACCCCCCATGTATCCATACACACCCCCCATGTATCCATACACCCCCCCCATGTATCCCTACAAAGCCACCACACATCCATATAAACCCCTCCAAAAAGTCTCGACAATGTTTTGCCTTTTCCCCCCGAGATGACTTCCTTTTTACGAAGAGCATTCCTGTAACGGCTGAAAATGGCATGTTCAGCCCTAGAAAGAGTTGAAAAGGAACCAGATTAAATCCAGAAGGGTCGCAGCTCCATCCCTGGGAATGCTAATCCCCCCCCCACTAACGTGATTTCCTTTGAAGCAGGACCTTCTGCAGAAAGGAAAAGCCTCTGCCAGAGTCTGCCTCCTCTCCCCCGCCTCCACCGACCCCATACTAGGAACAAACCCGTCCCAGAGTCTCCAGGAACATGCAAACATTGGCCATGACAATCACCTCTGGATCATCTCTCCAGCACAGCTGGATCCCTGCATGCCAGACCTCAGCATTGGCCAGCACTTTGTACATAATTAACCCTCCTGATGTTGCAACTTCAAGGAAGTTCAATCCGACTGCTGGCAGTAAAACCCCCGGAATCTGCTGACACCGACAAACTGCACGGCGAAGAAAGCTTCGGGATTTTGGGTTCGGCAACAAAGGGAGATTCTTTTCTTCCACCCACACTTTGGAATCTGGATGATGCTGTTGACTCAGTTGTGTTACTCCTGCTCACCAGAGGAGCCTCACGCAGGGAAAGGTGTGGTGGTGGTGTTCATGAAATGTGTGGCCACGGCACTTCTGGACACGGTTTAATGGCCATGGCGGTGTTAGGTCGACTGTTGGACTTGATGATTTTAGAGGTCTTTTCCAGATGAAACAGTTCTATGAATCACAGAATGTCAGGGACTGGAAGGGACCTCAAAACTCATCTGGTCCAGCCCTCCTGCCTGAGCAGGACCACCTAGAGCAGATCACACAGGAATGCATCCAGACAGTTCTTGAGTATCTATAGAGAGGGAGACTCTACAACCCTCCCAGCAGCCTGTTCCAGTGCTTTGTCACCCTCACAGGGAAAAAAATCCTCCTAAGGTTCACATGGAACCTCTCATGCCTCAACTTCCACCCACTGCCCCTTATCCTGTCACTGGGCATTGCTGAAAAGAGGCTGGCTCCATCCTCTTGGTACTCATGGCCACTAAAACAATCAGAAAGCTGCAGCAGCTCTGCTATGAGGACAGGCTACAAGAGTTGGGGCTCTTAAGCCTGGAGAGGAGAAGGCTTTGAGGAGACCTTGGAGTGGCCTTCTAGGATCTGAAGGGGGCTACAGGAAGGCTGGGGAGGGCCTATTTACAGGGACTAATGACAGGACGAGGGGTAAATCAAACTAGATGTTAGGAAATGGTTCTTTACAGTGAGGATGGTGAGACAATGGCACAGGTTGTGGCTGCTCCCTCCCTGGAGGTGTTCAAGGCCAGGTTGGATGAGACCTTGAGTGACCTGTTCTAGTGAGCGGTGTCCCTGCCTATGGCAGGGGATTGGAATGGGCTGAGCTTTGAGGTCCCTTCCAACCTAAACCATTCTGTGATTCTAAGAAAGCAAAGACAACAACAGACAGAAAGTTGAGGTACAGGTTCTCAGCTGCCTGCTAGAAAAAAATCCCTTAATATAGATGACTTTTTTTCCCCTCAGTGCTCTGCAGAGACTGAATCAAGAGCAGCAGCAGAGAGCAATTTGGCACTGCTCACACTAGGATCTGGAGGACTGAGTCAGCAAAAGTTTGCAGCAAGAGGAGTGAAGTCATAGAACCAGTCAGGGTTGGAAGGGACCACAGGGATCAGCCAGTTTCAGCCTCCTGCCATGGGCAGGGACACCCTACCCTAGAGCAGGCTGCCCACAGCCTCATCCAGCCTGGCCTTAAACACCTCCAGCAATGGGCCCTCAACCACCTCCCTGGGCAACCCCTTCCACGCTCTCACCACTCTCATGCTGAACAGCTTCTTCCTCATGTCCAGTCTGACTCTCCCCACCTCCAGCTTTGCTCCATTCCCCCCAGACCTGTCACTCCCTGAGAGGCTCAGAAGTCCCTCCCCAGCTTTTTTGTATGTTCCTTTCAGATACTGGAAGGCCACAAGAAAGTCACCAGTGAGCCTCCTCTGCTCCAGACTGAACACCCCCAACTCTTTCAGTCTGTCCTCATAGCAGAGGTGCTGCAGCCCTTTGAGCATCCTCGTGGCCCTAGTGGTGTTGCAGCTCACCCTGCTCCTCCCAGCCTCACAAGAAGGCTGCTTGCAGGAGGTAAGTGCACGCATGTAGGTACGTGTGCATGTGAGCAGCTCTCCAACAGAGGCTTCTGTAATTAGGCTGGGGTTTGCTTCACCAGGGCACCCCACCTGCTACGCCTTGGCCACCCAAGTTGCAAAGCTGCTTGGTTGACTTTAGGCATTTCCATGACGGTTTTGTTGGATTGTTTGTTTTATTTTTTTCATAAGCAGACTAAATTAAAGAGGAATTTTCATATGGAAATCTTTCATTTGAAAAGATTTCCAAAGCCACAGGGACAGCAAAGTTTGGGAGCTCTCAGCAGAACATGGGAACACACATGGAGACCTTCCAGTATCTGAAGGGGACCTACAGGGAGATCTAAACTGGATGTTAGGAGGAAGTTCTTTCTAGTGAGGGTGGTGAGACACTGGCACAGGTTGCCCAGGGAGGTTGTGGATCAGAGAATCACAGAATGTGATCTCTGTGATTCTCTGATCCACAACCTCCCTGGAGGTATTCAAGGCTAGGTTGGATGAGGCCTTGAGCGACCTGTTCTAGTTGGAGGTGTCCCTGCCTATGGCAGGGGGGGTGGAACTGGCTGAACTTTGAGGTCCTTTCCAACTTAAACCATTCTATCATTCTATGACTCCAGGTGGAGTCTTGCAAGAGTGGAGTAGAGGAGCAGAATCACCTCAATCCAAGAGCAAGCAGCTGACACAGATGCAGAGTGGCAGTGCTGCATCTCTGTTATTTCATCACCAACATCCCAAGGCATCTCCATGGCATCATTTAGGAGCAGCATATTTGGCATTTCTCCCTGGTGTTGCTGCACAACGAAAAGGACAAGCCAGAACCTCTCATCAGCAGTTCCTGGGATCACCTGATTTAAATTCTGCTACCAAATGAAGGACTTTGCCTTGGCCTTTCTGATACTCTTCCATCCCTGAGTTGTGAGCTTAATTAAGTTCACCTCATCACAGATGTCCTTGGCTGTCCTCTTTATCACCACAGATTAAAATCAGTCTCAGCAAAGACTGTACCAGGACACTGATCTGTGCAGCTGCTCTAACTGGACACCCAGATATCTGGAAACACCACAGAGCCATCAAGCAGATCCTTGCTTTGGCACACACAAGATCCAGCAGACACGTGCTGGGTTGCCAGCCCATGCCCACAGCCAGCACATCCTCATTGCACTGATTATGCACACATCCCTCCACATCTGCCTGGGTAATTCCATCAGGAAACCAAAGCAGAAATACACAACTGCTGGGGTTTATCACTGCTGTTTCCAGTCACTAAATGCAGATGGATCATAGAATAATAGGGGTTGGAAGGGGCCTCTGGAGATCATCTAGTCCAATCTCCCTGCTAAAGCAGGGCCACTCAGAGCAGGCTGCCCAGGATCACAATGTCTGGTGGGTTTGGAATCTCTCCAGAGAAGGAACTCCACAACCTCTCTGAACAGCCTTTTCCAGTGCTCCAGCACCCTCAAAAAAAAAAAAAAAAAAAAAAGAGGAAATCTGTCCTTAAGTTCAAGCAAAACCTCCTGTGTTCTAGTTTGTATGTGTTGCCCTTGTCCTATCACTGGGCATCACTGAAAAGAGTCCAACCCCATCCTCATGACCTCCACACTTTAGATGTTTACATCCATTTATAAGGTCTCCTCTCACTCTTCTCTCTTAGCCTAAACGTCCCCACATTTCTCAGCCTCTCCTCATAAGAGAGATGCTCCATTCCCCTTATCATCCTCATGGCCCTCTGATGGATTCTCTCCAGTAGCTCCCTGTCCTTCTTGAACTGGGGAGCCCAAAACTGGACACAACACTCCAGGTGCAGCCTCACCAGGGCAGAATAGAGAGGGAGAAGAACCTGCCTCAGCCTGCTGGCCACACTCACCTGAATGTACCCCAGGAGACCATTTGCCTTCTTGACTATAAGGCCACATTGCTGGATTGTGGGGAACTTGTTGCCCACCAGCAGTCCTAGGTGCTACTCTGCAAAGCTGCTTTCCAGTAGGTCAGTCTCCTGCAGCAGTACAGGTGAGTGGCTCCATGTGCTCTGCTGAACTTCATGGTTCACCTCTGTCCATGCCTGCAGCCTTTCCAGGTCTCCCTTGTGCCAGTTTGAGAGTAACTGGAATATTTTAATGAGAAAAAAAAATAGATTATAGGCTGTGAAAACAGTGATGAGGTCTTCTTCACTCATAGGCTTGCTGAGATGTATAAAAGCAAGGACACAACATAGATAAGACAGTGTGAGAGTCTCTGCCTGTCAGAGTTGGTGTCTGTGCTTTTCTTCCTGGGCTTCTGCTGTGTAACCCAACCAGTTCTGCTTCTAATCCCCCTTTCAATCCTTCAAACTCACCTTGCATGTAAGGCAAACTCTGGGGTAAGGTAGAAGGGTGGAAAGAATGTGGAAGGGTGGTTGGGAGCCCCTCCTGGGGACTCTGGTTTCTGGGAGGGCTGTTGTGTTTCTGCATTACTTTTAACTTGTCTATTTCTGTACATAGCTGCAAATATTGTAACTCTCTGCTTGTATCTTGTGCTAAGCTGTGAATACAAAGCTTTGTTCCTTAACTTCCAGCTCGTCTGAGTCTAGTCTGGGTGATTTCATAAGAGTAAGTGTGTGGGGTAACTCCCAAACCATCACATCACAGAACTGCAGCACAGCCTGGTGGGGTGTCAGCCACTCCTCCCAGTTTTGTAACATCAAAATCAGGTTATTTCAGGGAACTCTAAAGGGGAGTTCACCTGCCAGCAGCTGCTTTCCTAAAGTTACTTTCAGGGAAGGACATAGCCCAAAACCAGTCCAGGCAGACACCCGCCCGGGTTGCGCAAGCTGAACTCTGTGCTAGGCTATCGATAGGCTTTGTGTGTTTTGGGGGGACCAAAAGGATAAACACTTCCAGCAATGCAGCCTTCATCCAGGCTTGTTTACCAGGTGATGCTCCCTCCTCCTTCGCCTGGCCTTCTGAGAAAACGAGGTTTAAAGAGGAGGAGAAATGAGCTGACACACTGCAGCCTCACTCCTTTACCCGCGCAAACCTCCAACTCAGCTTCAAGGTCCTCCAACAGATAGGAAAGGGTAGAAGTCCTTGTGAAAATCACAGGCTCAGAGAGTGGTGCCAGAGGCTGTTGTCCTACCTCTGTTTACTTGTTCTGGGATGCCCTTCCTCTACCTTGGCACTAAAATATGTCCTTTCAAAGTCTTTTTGACTGCTGCAGTGATTTGATTCCACATTTCTCCTGATGCTCCACTAGGACCATGCTGGAGTTTGTTATTAGAGCACACCAACAACCTTACAGGAAAAGCAGCAGCCTGCACCCAGCGTGCCTGGCAGCACCCAGACTGTGCGCAACCTCTTTTCCTACCCACACAACTGAGCTCAGACTAAGGGGAATGTTTGTCTCGAGGTTCTCCCCGTCGCTGGAGACGCAGAAAACTCATCACCTCTCCAATCTGGAGAGCAGCTCAGACTCAGAGCAGAGACAGCAAGTTTGATCTGAGCACAAGTTTGGGTCTGCACAAAGTATAAAGTCCAGCTAGGTCCTAAGAGTGACTGGACAGATTTAATTCTGTGACATGCTCCCCAAAGACGTTAATTTGTGCAGGTAAAGGGTCTGAACATGGGCAGGAACTGCAAGGTAGATCCTTTTTACCTCCTTATAATTTCTTCAGATGCCAATTATGCGGTGCACAGGATCAGGCTTCTGCTTGAATCACTACTAAGTGTATTATAGAATGGTAGGGGTTGGAAGGAACTTCCAGAGATCAAGTCCAACCCCTCTGCCGAAGCAGGATCACCTAGGGCAGGACACACGGGAACACATCCAGACAGGTCTTCAATGTCTCTAGAGAAGAAGATTCCACAACCTCTCTGGCCAGTCTGCTCCAGGGCTCTGTCACCCTTACACTAAAGAAGTTGTTCCTCCTGTTGAGGTGGAACTTCTGTATTCCAGTTTGTATCCATTGCCTTTTGTCCTATCACAGGACACCGTTGAAAAGATCCTGGCTTAGTCTTCTTGACACCCACCCTTCAGATACCTTAATAAGATCTCCTCTCAGCCTTCTGTTCTCCAGACAAAACAGCCCCGGGTGACTGGTACCCAGCCCTTCTGTCTGCTCTCAGAGTGATGCCGTTGGTTGGAGGGAGCAGGCTCCCAGCAGCACAAGCACGCTCGGTGTAACCCAACGCCCACGATGGCAAGCTGCCTGCATTCAGGCCATGCCTCTCCCCCTGGGCCGTGCCAAAACCAGCAGGATCTCACTCATAAGCACAGGGCACCACAGCAGAGCTATGCCAAAGAAACTCCTTTGCATGTGTAAATACCAAATGAAGTTAAATGGCTCAGAGGTCTGGTGAAAGTGGTACACCTCATGCTAAGGCAGGTTCTGGCTGCTGCCTCATTTTGCTTAGGAAGGGCAAACAGCAGCTGCTCACAGACCCAGCTAACTTACTGGCACCACTGCTGCACTATAGGTTTACCATTCCCATCAGGATATATTTTGTGGAAAGGGGCAATGGCAGAGAAAAAGTGTCAGGAGAAGGTGAACAGGTTGCATTAATGCAGTCTTTATCTAAGGAAACTCTGTCCCTTCAGTACAGAGGGAGTGGAAGCAGAGAGTACTGCAGGACACTGAGTGTCCTAGAAGGACACTGAGGTCTGGTCAAGCCCCAAAGCAAGCTGGCTTAAGAACATGGTACTCAATATGTACTCCTGAGCAGTATTTAACATCAAAAACACTCCAAAAGTGACCGAAAAGTGAGCAAGAAAATCTTCCCCAAGGTCCAGAGCAGCTTCCCCATTAGAGACAGTGGGGGTCCAACACCAGAACTGTGGTGAAGATCCTTTAACAGGAGTCACTTTCCCCCTGGGCTCTACATAGATTGGAGGGTGGTGGAAATAGGCAGCACAAAGCCCTGCAGCATTGGCACCTGCCTGTTGAGATCTCCACTGGGCAAACTCCCTGAAGCCACTCCTAGGTTAAGGCTCAGAAAGAGAGATGAGCAGAAGGAATGACAGAGAAAGAGCAGCCAAAATGAGGGCTGCAGAGTAAGTCTGAGGGATTGGTGTTCCCTGGTGTAAAGCTCAACCTAGGGACTGGATTAGCCAGGGGGAGAGTTGACTTCACCCCTTTGAGAACTCTCTAAGCCTCTAACTTGCTGTGCTCAGGGAGGAGTACGCAGAGGCAGCATGACACTGTGCTCATGCAGCACCCTCAGCATGGCAGGATCCTCACCAAATAAAGAGCATCATGGCCCCAGACTGAATTATCTGCCAAGCCTGACCAGGCAAAATGCTGCAAAGCTTTCTCAAATGATAGATCAAAGGCAAATCAGCACTTCTGTCCTAGCTGGGGAATGCCACTGTATGTATTAAGAGTCCCAGAACATGCCATGGGACTAATTCTGGAGTTTGACTTCGTTCCAGAGGGGATTTTTAGCTGAATTTCAATCAAAGGAGTACAAAGTCTCCAAGTCTCATCCTATAGTCTGCATTAGGATTGCTCCAGATCAGTCTAGAGGAGGAGTGGAGGCAGCAGAACCAAGAACCATCTCTGTTCTGACCTTGGGTTCTCATCAGCATTTCCCACTTCTGTCCCCATCTGAGGAAACAGCCAAGTGACCCTTTTGAGGGATAAATCCCTGAATTTTATGCCTGAAGGACAATTTCTTTCTCTCTGCAGTTCCCTCCCACTTCCTCCCTCCTCCCTGAAAGAAAAGATAAACGACTTTGCTGGAGGAAAGGGTGAAATTTCATCCTGGATCAAAACCCATGAGCAGAATACCCATGTGACGGGTCGCAGAGTGTGCTCTGCATGCAAATATCATACATGCAAAGTGAAAATGAGTCATTTCACAGCAGCTCTGGCTCTAGGCACTGACTGACTTCTCCTCTGTGACTCCTACACTTGTCTGCTTCCCCTCATTCACCAGCTCCATCCCTGTCAGCCACAGCTCCTGTGGTTTCCTCGACCTGTTTGCCTTGCTCAGGCTCCAGTCGCTTTCGATAGGATATTAGCTAGGAAGGAAGGAGGGAAAGGTTTGGGTTTTTTTTTTGCTCCCAGATTTGTTTTACATTCTGGTTTTTACAGCTTTGAGGTTTTTTGCTCATTGCTCTTGCCATAGGCTTCAGTCCCTGTGTATTGGCTCCCAAAATCCAGAGAGGCCAACAGTTTCCAAAACACAGCAGTGGTGTTTGTATTGGCTTCTGAACTTGCTTGGGCATGGCCATGGCTTGGCTTGCTCTCCTCGCATACATGAGCTGTTTTCTTTCATTAGGGCTCTTAATTGTTTGCTTTTGAGATCTAGACATGGGGGCAAATCCATTTTACAGTAGGAGCCATTAAAAAAACAGGAGGAAAAAGTTAAGTTCACCACCAGGTTTGTCTTGAGTTGATCACAAAAGCTTGGAGATCAAGGGTGAAATGAACCCTCTACACTGCCGAGCTGTGAGCGAGGGAGAGGGGAAGTTGGAGGTTTTGGCTGCCTGGATGGAAAAACAAATACCCTCCCACAAATGAGCTGTTCTCACAGCCTTGAGTTAGTGCTGGCAAAAGCCACCTAAGGAGCAGCCTCACCCAAGGCAACGAGGCTGAAAAGATCAGAGCAAAGGCTTGGGGGCCTTGAAGAAGAGCCTTGTGGAAGGTTTGCAGACACAGCTGGGACAAGAGGCACAAGTTCCACGTGGGACAGTGAAAAGACACCATGACAAAGCTATCCCATCCCCTCCCCTTCCCCAGACTCCCTACAATCCAATCCAAACCAAACCAAGCCAAACCAAACCTCTACTTCACTGAAATCAAACAGTAGCTAAAACAACACAAGGGGACCCAAGTTTCATGTCATAAAGCAGAGCTTTAAGGCTGCTCGGCCATTTTTCTGGCAGTATTGCAAACCCCAAAGCCAGCAAGCAGCAGAAAGGCTAAAATCCAACTGTAAGAAGGAGCAACAAGCCCTGGCTCTCACGTGGGTGTCCAGACACCAGAGGTCCAGAGCAGCCATTGCCTTCAACCACCAAGCTGAAACTATTTGTCTGTTGTTTTCCTCCCCGCCCCACATCCTCCCCCCCTCTTCCTCTGCACCGATTCCTCCTCACAACTGACCTCCTCCTCCTCCTCCTTGCCGCCAATCAGCCCAGCCTGCCAGCATAGGGGTTACAGCATGACATAATTGCAACATGCATAAACAACATTTGCCATTAAGGGATACTTTTAATGAGAAACAGAGCTGCGAAGGGGAAGCATCAAAGTGGCTCACGGAAGGAAACCGCCTGGAACAAAATCCTACTTGATGCCCCAATTAATATGTTCCCTAATTCTATTTCCTGCACTTGTGGTCCCGCAGCCTCCTTGCTTTAATTTCTTTGGGAGGATGGAGAGGAAGGAACCTGGAAATGCAGCGTCTTCATGGCTGACTTGATGTGCAGGCAATGAGCATATTAGAACAAATTAGAGAATTAAAAACTAACCGACGACAGACTGAGGAAATGTCATCCCCAGCATAATAGTATTAATTGAGACCTGGGTTTTGCAGGCCAGGCCAGCTTTAGAAGAGAAAAGAAATAACCAAGCTGAAAGCTGGAGTAATAGGGACTGGATTGATGACAGTGGGAGGTTTAGCACTCCACCCCCTGGGCTCTGCCCAGCTTCCACCTCGAAACCCGGTGACACCATCGCGTGTGTTTGTGGCATCTTCTCGGCACGGCCAAGGCTTTATCAGCTGGCAGGAGAGAGGTGCACAGGGGCTGCGTGCTGGAGGAGGAGCAGGACAGCCAATCTGTTATTACAGCCTAGACAAATGTAAGTCCATCCCAAGTGACCCGAAAGCAACATCTCTTGCAGGTCTGCCAAGCTGTGAAGCAAGTGTGGCTGAGCACCTTATCAGAGGATCATACAATCAACCAGGCTGGAAGAGACCTCCAAGATCATCCAGTCCAACCTAGCACCCAGCCTTATCCAATCAACCAGACCATGGCACTAAGTGCCCCAGCCAGGCTTGGCTTCAACACCTGCAGGGACGGCAACTCCACCATCTCCCTTAGCTACCCATTATGTTCTCCTGACCAAAGAGACTCCAAAGAGAAGGGCAGAGCCTGCTCTTTACATTAGTGCTTAACATACCTATGTTGTATACATCTGACAGGCTCTGCATCCAGAAACTAACTTGGGCTATGCATGACATATCACTCCAGCAGGTAGGTCCAGTGGTTCCCTGGATCCAGGTGGTATATCCAGAGTAAAAGGAATTAAATCAGCACCTAACAATTAAACATCCCAAAGCCAAGCATGGAAGGAGGAGTGAAAGAAACAGATATGAAAGGAGAGATGCTTGGGAAGATGAACCATCTGGTGAACATCTCTGTTTAACCTTCACCAACAAGTTGAAGCTAAACAGAGGCAGAAGACCCAGAAATGATGTAAGCTCATTTTTTTTTCTCCTGGATTCCTATGCAGACAAGGCTGGTGTGAGCAGAGCCTGTCCACCCACAGTTACCTCACCAGCCTCAAGCCACAACTCTTTCTTTAGTTGCAGTACTAGAAGTTTTCAACAAAGATCTCAGACCTACATAGTTCCTACAAGTATCATACTACAAGGAGGCCAGGTGGAAAAGATTTCCCATGGTCATGCAAAATGGGAAAAACCCAAACCAGTCACCAGAGACTCCTACAAGCTAGAAAATCACAGCAATTCAGGCTCAATTTGCTCATTAAACAGTTCCTTTTAGGAAAGCTCTTCCCTTCTCTTGTGAGTCCAGGCTATTCCTTAAATGAGAGTGCCTAAAAGCAGGCCAAAGCCAATTATTGCCTTCCAAATGCTGGCAGAAAGGTGAGGGGAAAAACTTCTGAGCCATTTCACACAGAAGTTTCCTTTCTGCAAGTCCTCACGAGAGGCACAAAGAAGCTGAACGACTTCATCTAAAATCCCTGCTTGTGCTTACAAAGATCACCCGTGAGGCACTGCCCAAGGGCTAACCAGCTTAAAGAATCTCCACACATCTATCACAGAGAACCAGAGCAATGTGATGCAGCCATCAGCACCTGGGCAGGCCAAAGGAGCAAGCAAGATGCATAAGCACCACTCAAGATCCTCATCTGCATTTCCAGAGCCTTGGTCTCAGCACTACAAAAAAAAGGAGGATGTGAGGGGATAGTGTCCCCCACATTCCAGGCATTTCATCAGCTAGGGTTAGGGCTTTTAAGAAGGAAAACTTGCAAAAGGAAGAAACTGGGACCAAAGAGATTGTGGAACAAGACTCTCCTGGTTTCCAGCTGTTAAGGAGTTACAGGAAGATGTTCTGAACTGCAAGATGCTGTTCAAAGCTGCTTACACATTACACTGCCCAGACTCTTCCCCAGCTATCAAAAGTGAACTGCTGGTTAGGCATGGTCCAACACTTGCCAGCAAGGCTGCATCCTGCATGGCAGGTTCTCTCCTGGGCTAATGCACCATCTCCAAGCTGCATCCCCCCCTTCCTCCTGGATATCACAGAATGTCAGGGGCTGGAAGGGACCTCCAAAGCTCATTCAGTCCAACCCCCCTGCCAGAGCAGGATCTCCTGTACCAGATCACACAGGAACACATCCAGGTGGGTTCTGAATATCTCCAGAGAGGGAGACTCCACAACCCCTCTGGGCAGCCTGTTCCAGGGCTCTGTCACTCTCACAGGAGAAAAATTCCTCCTCCTGTTTAAATGAAGCTTCCTATGCCTCAGCTTCCTCTCATTGCCCCTTGTTCTGTCCCTGGGCATCACCCAGCAGAGCCTGGCTCCAGCCTCCTGGCACTCACCTTTACATATTCATAAACATTGATGAGGTCAACTCTCAGTCTCCTCCAAGCAGCACAGCCTCAGTTCTCTCAGTCTCTCCTCATAACAGACATGTTCCATTCCCTTTATCACCTTTGTGGCTGGACTCAGTCAAGCAGTTCTATGTCCCTTTCGAACTGTGGGGCGCAGAACTGGACACAGTACTCCAGATGTAGCCTTGATGCAGCGAGTTTGAGTTCTGCTCCCACCAGGTGCTCTCATCAAAGGTGCACAGGTCTCAAGCCCCCAGCAGCTCTCTGTACAGGCTACAAATTGCACAGAAACAGCCTCAAAAGGGCATCAGACTCCCTGGCTGCTGGCTGGCATATGCACTGCAGACAGAAGGTCCTTTCCTCATTTTACTCATTCGAGATTTGTTAGGGAGACCAAAGGATTTGTTTATAGATACAAAAGACAATGACAGCTGGCTTAAATTCTTGGCCTGAGAAGTGTTTTATGTTGAAACCAAGCTTTTTATATGTATTTTTCCCCCCCCTTCTATTTCAAACCCAAGATTTTTTAGCCAATTCTTTTTTTGCTGTCGGCAATTTCAAAGCTCTGTTGGGATTCTTTTGGGATCATTTATCAATATTTTTTTTTTTTTATTTGACTTCACCAAAAATGCTCTGCAAAACACAAAATGTGTTTTCTCCTCCTTTCCACAGCTGCTGCTTCCAGCCAGGGATGATTGTTGTAAGCAAAGACACAGTGGCTGATTTGTGACATTAGTTTGCTCAAGAGATTAAAAATGGATCTAGCTTCTAGAGCACTTCAAGCCCTCTAAGGCAGAAACGATCTGAAATGACAGCTTTGAAAAGATTTTTTTTTTTTCCCATAAAATCTGTCACCAGCTCACCCTGGAATTTGTTTTGTTCCCAAGAAAATCCTTCTCCTTCTGGAGTTGCACGTTTTAATCTCTTCCACATTGGAACGGATGGAAACGAAATTTCAAAGGGCATTTTACAATCCGGGCTCGAGTCTTTGCAGGGAATCTCAGCACTGAGCATCAAGGCCTTAAAAAAAAAAAAGCAGTTGTTGAACATTTGCAGGCTCTGCTATCCAGAAATCATTTCAAAATGGCTTTATTAAATAGCAAGTTCACTAGAAACAGTGAATTTCCCACTCGACGAGAAAATAATCGACAGATGGGAAACCCTCAACATGGTACAAGAGGAATTCAGAACCTGGGTAAGATTCAGCCTTGGTTGAGTCTTTTTTCCTCTCCTTCTTCCTTCTCTCTTGAAGTGTGCAGTGGAAAACTCCTGCTCTAGATTGATATTTCTAACAGAGCCACCTGGAGAGCAGCTCTGGGGAAAAAGACCTGCGAGTCCTGCTGGACAACAGCATGACCAGTGGCCAGCAAGGAGTCCTTGTGGCCAAGAAGGCCAATGGCATCTTGGGGTGCCTGAAGAGGAGTGCAGCCAGCAGGGCAAGGGAGGTTCTCCTCTGCCTCTACTCTGTCCTGGTTAGGCCTCATCTGGAGTCCTCTGTCCAGTTTTGGGCTCCCCAGTTGAAGAAGGAGAGGGAACTGTTGGAGAAGATACAGTAAAGATGTTGTTGGGACTATAACATCTCTCTTACAAAGAAGCTTGAGGGTCTTATGGCTTTTGAGTCTGGAGAAGACTGAGGGTAGAATCTTATGGATGCTTCTGAGTAAGTGTAGGTAGCAGGAGGATGGGGCCAGGCTGTTTCCAGTGGTGTCCAGTGACAAGACAAGAGGTAGCAACACAAACTTGAACAGAGGAAGCTCTATCTAAACAGGAGAAGGAAATTCTTTCCTTTGAGGGTGGTGGAGCACTAGGACAGGCTACCCAGAGAGGTGATGGAATGTCCATCTCTGGAGTCATTCCAAACATGCCTGGATGCAATCCTGTGCAACCTGTTCTGGGTGAACCTACTCCAGCAGGGAGGTTGGGCTAGAAGATCCCCACCAGTTCCTTCCAACCCCTATCGTTCTGCAAGTTGGAGACCAAGACTACTAAAATCTGCAGACTCCAACTGGGCTTTGAATCATAGCTCAGTTTGGCCCAAACAGCACTCAGGTTGCACATGCATGATGCTCCCCAGAGAGATCATCTACATCCAGATTTGGTCCTGAACACCACCAGTTAAGATGCTTTCGGTTCTCTTCAGTCTGTTAAGACTGAAGTCAGCCTCCTGAGGAAATTCAGGAAAGTCATCTGTTGTTAGCTTGCAGTTAGGCTGAGATTTGAATTGTAGTGGACTCAGCTTTGGAAGAAGTCAGACCAGATTTTCAGAGACATGGATCACCTAAGGAAACCACTGCTGTTGCTCACTGCAGTTCTCAGATGGCCACAGAACTAGAGGCAATTCAACTTTTCCTGTCACCATAAAGACGCAAGTGAGGCTCAACTCCACTACTGTGAAGCAAATTTTCCAAGCCTGTTTCCACCCCCACCTAGTACTCATGGAGGTACTGGGTAGAATGTTGGACTTCATGACCTTGGAGATCTTTTCCAGCCTTAATGATTCTATGATTCTGTAATTCACCTTAAGTCAAGAGAAACACTGCAACATTTTTTAGAGAAGTCCTGCTGCTACTCTCTAAGTCCCC
The DNA here is from genome assembly GCA_013400475.1 of Tricholaema leucomelas. Taxonomy (NCBI): domain Eukaryota; kingdom Metazoa; phylum Chordata; class Aves; order Piciformes; family Lybiidae; genus Tricholaema lacrymosa; species Tricholaema leucomelas. Next base: position 331,993 of record WAAF01021101.1, read on the forward strand.
AAACCCACTCACTCCTTACAGTGAGGGTGGTGAGGCACTGAAATATCTTGCCCAGGGATGCTCCCTCCTTGGAGGTGTTCAAGACCAGGTTGGATGAGGTTTTGTGCCATTTGTTCTACTGGGAGGTGTCCCTGTCCATAACAGGGAGATTGCAATTAGATGATCTTTAAGGTCCCTTTCAACCCAGCCCATTCTATGGATCTGAGGAGAAAGGTCAGCAAGTTAAAGGCTTTGGGAGTAGAAAACCAAGTCAGGAAAGAGGATTAAAAAAAAAGACACTTCCACCACTTCCATCAGCATTTTCCTTCAGTCATTTTCCTCTACCTTGCCTATTGCCTGACACATCATTACCTGGTAATAGGTCTCCCAGCTCTGGGTGGGAATGGGAGGGGAAAGAGCTGCTGGGAACTTAAGGACCACAGCAAGCCCTGTACTTAATAAAACCAGAGATGCATGTCTGGAAAAGGTAGAGCAGACATATAGAATTGCAAAAGAGGCCCTTGCTCACATGGTCTGGGGCTCAGCCCTGCAAAACTGTCAAATGCCTCCTGCAAGGAGTGGGAGTGAAAGGTGCTCACATGACATTGCTGGATCAGTCGTTCATTCATTACCTGACTCCTGGTTTTACTATTCTCCTTAATGGACTCCACTTCCTCTCTTTTCCCTGTATGTGTGCACTAAAAGCACTGGACCTCCACATGTGCTGCCTCTCCACTGACAAACACCCCATATAATCACAGGGAACTTTATCTCATCTGCAGCCTGCGACACCTCCCCACAGAGGATGTGCTTTGTACTGTTCAATCTGGATTAAAAAAAACCCAAACCAATAAAAACAAACCAAAAAGATTGCAAAATACATCAACAACGACGACAACAACAACAAAGGACAATCATTTTCCTTGTTTAGATTTCACTGGAGCTGCCAGAAACCCCAGCTGCTTGAAAAATACTAAATGTGTTTTGCAACCATTTGCCTTCAAGTTTTCTTTTGCAAAGAGCTGTGAACGTTTCTGTTACTCACAAGATAATCCCAAGTCCAGCAATACTTAGAATTCTTGACTTGTTCTCAAGAAAGGAAAATTCAAGAGCTTAAAAGAATCCCTGGGTTTGTTTCTTATCACAAAGCATTCAGGTTAGAAAAGCCCCCCAGGATCACCAAGTCCAACAGATAACCCTACTCTACAAAGTACACTCTAAACCATACCCCCAAATTCCACCTCCAAATGACTTCTAAACACATCCAGGGTTGGTGACTCCACCACCTCCCTGGGTAGCCCATTCCAATGCCTGATATGCAGGCTTAGGTTTCAGCTGAAGGGCAGGGCCTTTTTAAAGGTCTTCATTCTTCAGGTGAGCAAACTTTGAATGCCAACCTTTGGCCAAATATGAGTGAATGAAACTATTTTATCTGGGTTGCAATCTCCCAGGTCACCAAACTCACAGTTGAAAAATGGATTCCTTTAGCCTACCTGACTCAGACCACATATCTGAGCTAATAACTGCAGCTGACTTGGTAGCTCGTGGAAAGGAATGAACAGCTCAAGAGGTGCACAAAATTGCCCTCCAGAGCCACCTTTAATCCATTCCCTCTTATCTTGTCACCAGAAGTTCTTTTAAAAAGTCCTTTCCCAGCTTTCTTGTAGGCCTCTTACAAGAAAGGGACTTCTAAGTTCTACAGTACCTTCAGTAGGCAGTAGGTACTGAAAGGTAGCTTCAGTAAGCAGTAGCACTGAAAGGCACCTTCAGTAGGCAGTAGGTACTGAAAGGCACCTTCAGCAGGCAGTAGGTACTGAAAGGCACCTTCAGCAGGCAGTAGGTACTGAAAGGCACCTTCAGCAGGCAGTAGGTACTGAAAGGTACCTTCAGTAGGCAGTAGGTACTAAAAGGCACCTTCAGCAGGCAGTAGGTACTGAAAGGTACCTTCAGCAGGCAG
>WAAF01021101.1:339191-374058 GCA_013400475.1 Tricholaema leucomelas
GGGGTTGGTCTCTTCTCTCAGGCAAACAGGAATAGAACAAGGGGACACAGTCTCAAGTTGTGCCAGGGCAGGTCTAGGCTGGATGTTAGGAGGAAGTTGTTGGCAGAGAGAGTGATTGGCATTGGAATGGGCTGCCCAGGGAGGTGGTGGAGTGGCCGTGGCTGGAGGTGTTCAAGAAAAGCCTGGCTGGGGCACTTAGTGCCATGGTCTGGTTGATTGGTCAGGGCTGGGTGCTAGATTGGGGTGGATGAGCTTGGAGGTCTCTTCCAACCTGGTTGATTCTGTGACTCTTGTACTTTTATGATTCTATGAAATTGATACAGTGACATTTTCTGTACCATTTAAGGATGGCACAGAATCACAGAATCAACCAGGCTGGAAGAGCCCTCCAAGCTCATCCAGGCCAACCTAGCACCCAGCCCTGTGCAATCAACCAGACCATGGCACTAAGTGCCCCAGCCAGGCTTTGCTTCAGCACCTCCAGGGATGACTTAGAAGATCAGGCATGACTTAGAAAATCACAGAATCAAAGAATGTTAGGGGTTGGAAGGGACCTCTGAAGATTATTGAGTCCAACCTCCCCTGCCAAAGCAGGATCACCCAGGGCAGGTCTCACAGGAATGCATCCAGATGCATTTGCAAAGTCTCCAGAGAGACCACAACCTCTTTGGGTAGCCTGCTCCAGTGCTCCATCAACCTCATGCCAAAGAAGTTTCTCCTCCTTCCTGAGTTGCAGCCTATCCCTTATCCTGTCGCTGGGCACCACTGAAAAGAGCCTGGCACCTTCACCTTGGCACTCCCCCCTCAGGTATTTACAGACATTAATAAGATGTCCCTCTCAACCTTTTCTTCCTAAGACTAAGCAGCCCCAGCTCTCTCACTCAAGATGGTAAGTCAAGGACAGGACTTTGGTGAGTGACCATTTACCCCAATCCAGCTGAACACTGTTTGCTTTTCCTAGCAGCAGATGACAAGGGATTTGTTTTCTTCCTAATAGATGCTATCACAGAACCAAACAATGACAGGGGTTCGAAGGGACCTCTGGGGGTCTTCTAGTCCAACCCCCACTGCCAGAGCAGGGTGACCCAGAGCAGGTTGCAGGGGATGGCATAAAGGCAGGCTTTGAATGACTTCAGAGATGGAGCAGTCTCTCTGGGCAGCCTGTTCTATTGCTCCACCACTCTCAAAGGAAAAGAAGTTGCTTCCTCTGTTTAGATAGAACTTCCTCTGTTCAAGTTTGTGTTGCTACCTCTTGTCTTGTCACTGGACACCGCTGGAAACAGCCTATCCTCATCCTCCTGCCACCCATACTTACTCAGAAGCATCCATAAGATTCTACCCTCAGTCTTCTCCAGACTCAAAAGCCATTAGACCCTCAACCTTCTTCATAAGAATCACAGAATCACAGGATGTCTTAGACTGGAAAAGCCCTTCAAGCTCATCGAGTCCAATCATTAGTTTCACACTGACAAGCCCTTGACTAATCCAAATCCCTCAGCACATCTAATCACTACAAACTGCTAAGAGATGTTCTAGCCCCAACCACAGATTTACTGTACCCTCAGTATTTACAGTTGCCTGTCCTCCTTCAACTGGGGAGCCCAGAACTGGACAGAGAATAGAATAGAATAGAATAGAACAGAATAGAACAGAATAGAACAGAACAGAATAGAATAGAATAGAATAGAATAGAATAGAATAGAATAGAATAGAATAGAATAGAATNAGAAGAGACCAACCCCACCTGGCTACAGCCTCCCTTCAGGTAGTTGTAGACAGCAACGAGGTCACCCCTGAGCCTCCTCTTCTCCAGGCTAAACAACTCCAGCTTCCTCAGCCTCTTCTCATAGGACTTCAGATGAGGCCCAACCAAGACAGAGTAGAGGCAGAGGAGAACCTTCCCTCACCTGCTGGCTACACTCTCTTCAGGCACCCCAAGATACCATTGGCCTTCTTGGCCACAAGGGCTCATTGCTGGCTCTGGTCAGGCTGTTGTCCAGCAGGACTCCCAGTTCTTTTTCCACAGAGCTGCTCTCCACATTTGACTATCTTGTAGCTCTGTTAGGAATATCAATCTACAGTGCACAGTTCAAGAGGGAAGGAAGAAGGAGAGGGGGGAAAATAAATATATATATATTAAATATCCACCACCAAATTAGCTCTCTGATAGCTTTCAAATGTCCAGAACGTCAGTCTCCTGGCAACACCTGCATGTGGCACATAGACCTTGGCTTGCTGGACTCACTGCAGCATCTTTTCAAGTAATCTACAGGAGAATAGAAGGATGTGGCCTTGGAAAAAAAACCTCTAAGTGCATAAACAGCTGTGGCCACATTTCCTACGTCTGACATCTCAAGGTTGCTGTTAGAGGGGAGAATAAGGACAAACAAGGCTCTCTAACAGGCTCTCCAAAGAGAAGTATTTCCCATGTGTTAGTTATTCCTTCAGCCACCAAATTGGTAGAAAGATTTGAGCTGCTTCCTGGTAGCTGCTTTTCTCTTTTTTTTTTGGCAACAGCAGTGGTGGGGAAGGTCTCTGTGCTGCCTGGCTGCAAACACCTGTGGGTGTAGGAGGAGATGCTCTGTGGATGTGTGACCAGCTAAAGTTACAGATGTGGTAAAACGCAGTCAAACAAGCAGCCTTCCTCATACAAGTGGACTTAGGAGGATGATGAAGGTTACACAAAGTCACCACAACAGTCAAAATCATTACTGAAGCCTGGGCATTATGCTAGTGGAAGATAATCCTGAGGATAATCTGCAGCAGTTTCAATTAGTGTCATAGCTACACCACGTATAGCACTTGGTGTTGCACCAGTATGACCCGAGGAGGTGCTTTCCAAACTGGGAATGAAAAAAATCCTTCTCCTGGGCAGATCTGGCAAGAGAGTGCTCACCTATGAACTGGTGCAGCGATCCAAGTGGCTGGTGTAAGCATTAGTGCTTTCTGCTTAGGTCATCACCACACAGAAGGGCCTGAACATCCATCTAAGAAGGGCTGTAGGGATGTCTGTACAACACATACTACTACTGAACCATGTCTGCCTGAGGGGCTGGGGACCCATATTAGACCAGGAGTGGTCTCCAGAACAAAAGCTCTAAGGCCAAGCAGAACACAGTCCAGAGGGAGCACACAGGCAGTGGATAGCCTCTCCTGGAGCTCTAAGCTGTGCCTCCTCCATGTCTGGCTGGGGAAGGGAAATGAGTACCATCTATCCACACATCCAGCATCCACAGGCATCAAGACCTTCACCCTCTCCCAGCCTTCACTGTGGCTGCCTCAGGCAGTCCTTAGGCAGCAGAGGCTAGAGGAGCATGGTGAAAACATCAGACAACATTGACCTCCAAGGAGCTGCTACAGCAGCCCAGAATTGCTGAAGGGAAGCCTCCTTCCTTCTCACAGGCTGCAGGGTAGGACAGCGACAAGCTAGAAGAGATGGCACCAGAAACAGTGCCCTTAGCTGACACAGAAGGAATCTGCCTGCCGAAGGGATGAGCTTGGACTGACCACATACCAGTGAAACTGCTCCTGCAATTTCTTGTCTTGCTACAAATCCAAGCCCTGTTTTGCTCCTGGTATTCCACCAGCTAAAGCCTGCTCTTCTCACAGACGATAATGCTGAATCCAGGGTGCAGCTCATAAGCACGACTGCAAATAAGCCCTTCAGCAGAGGCAACTCTGACCACTGCTTGGTCAGCACTTCATCAGTGAGCAGAAGATCTGGTGGGGCTGTGGCAGGTGAAGCCAGCTGTTGTGGAAAATGAGCAGAGAACGAGAGCCTGAGTCTCCATCTATTCCCCTTGCTGGGCTCAACTCGCCCTAATCCTTAAAAAGGGAGGAAACAAACCCAAACCTCTCTGTATCAGCCTGTTTTGGCCATACATCCTCCCTACTGCAATGGCACTCAGACCATCACAGCAACCCAATGAAGTGTTGCTGTAATTAAGGTTTAATGGAGCTGCAAGACTGTGTCATAGCAAAGAGCCTTATAACAGAGGTGGAATGCAATTTACTACCCACCAGGTATAGAGCAATAAATCTGCAATATTTATTGGCAAGAGAGAGAAATGTGATCCAGAATTCCATATGCTAGGCTGGGGGAGGAGATGAACATCACTTCCAAAGGGGAAAACTTCCTTGCCTGCTCTTACCCTCTCACCATCGTGTCCTGGAACTGGGAGAGTACCTTGTGCCTGTAGCCTATTTCCCAGGAGCCCAGAGCACATCCTGAGCTGCAGGCAGACAGCACCAGGGAAGCCTGGCTGCTCCGAGGGCAGGGAGTGCCAGCTGGTACCCTGTCAGCTCAGGAGGGGAGGGGATACTGGAGCTAGCACATCTGGCCAGCCCTGCATTCTTGCAATATGAGCCCCAGGATAATGTGAACACAAAACCTTGGGGCCAGCATTGCAGCTGGTGTAAGGCAGCATTACTGATTTGCACCCACTGAGTGGCTGGCCTCAGGGTTTTCTTTTCCCCGTCCTTCACCTCTTTCACTTGAAACTTGTGGGCAGGCAATAAACTGCACGTTATTCCATTTATTGCCCTCAGAAGGGGGAAAGGCTGAGCAGACCACAGAGTTCAGCCTGCTAGTCCCCAGGCATGAAGGCATTCCTAGCCTGCTGCTCCAGACCATAAACCTAACCCTTTTGCTGTAGAAACAGACTCCAGGGAAGCATCTGTTGCACTTCCAGTGCACTGTTAAGTTTGGGTCTGAAAACCCTTCCTAAAGCCCCCAAAACTCACACTTCAAGTGGCTTAATGAACACAGTGACACTATATGGCAGTGGTGGTGAGAGGATGCCACTGGCAAGTCCTTAAGGCCCAGAGATACAGAAGTGACAACTAGAGAAGATCCATGTTTCTGGAAGTCTTAAGACTGCACAGATGTAGCAGTAGAAAACACATGAAGAAGATGTGCATCCTACCTACTCAACACATGGCTCCACTTCTTAAGCTGAGAAGAATTTCAGAATCATTTTGGTTGGAAGAGAGCTTTAAGATTGAGTCCAACCATCAACCTAACTCCACCATGACCATAAGAGCAGCTCTCCTGTGAGGAGAGATTGAGGGAGTTGGGGCTGTTCAGTCTGGAGAGAAGGCTCCATGGTGACCTTATTGGGACCTTTCAGTATCTTAAAGGGGCCTACAAGAGGGGAGGGGCTGGGGAGGGACTTTTCAAGCTGTCAGGTAGTGATAGGACTGGGGGGGGATGGAACAAAGCTGGAAATGGGGAGATTCAGACTGGATGTTAGGAAGAAGTTCTTCAGCATGAGGGTGGTGAGACCTTGGAACGGATTGCTCAGGGAGGTGGCGGAAGCCTCATCCCTGGAGGTGTTTAAGGCCTGGATGAGGCTCTGCACAGCCTGATCTAGTGTGAGGTGTCTCTACTCATGGCAGGGGTGTTGGAACTGGATGATCTTTGTGGTCCCTTCCAACCCTGACTGATTCTGATTCTACAATTCCCTGTATCCCAAAGTGCCACTCCCACAGATTTTAGAACATCTCCAGCAGATGGATATGATCCAGCAGTGTGCCCAGGTACCCAAGAAGGGCAATGGTATCCTGGCCTGTATTAGAAATAGTGTGGCCAGCAGGAGCAGGCAGGTGATTGTCCCTCTGTACTCAGCATCGGTGAGGCTGCACCTTGAGTACTGTGCTCAGTTTTGGGCACCGCAGTGCAGGAAGGACACTGAGGCACTGGAGTGGGTACAGAGCAGGGCAACTGAGCTGGAGAACAAATCCTGTGAGGAAGTCTTGAGAGAACTGGGGCTATGTAGTCACAAAAAAAGAGGCTGAGGGGAGACTTGGAAGATGCTGAGTACCTATGCTGGAGACTGTGGGAATGACGAATGGCCGATCCCTCCCATGGGACTGGATTAGCTGTTTCCTATGTGTCCAAGAGCCATTTTCTCTTTGAGGAAAACAACTGGCAGGTGGCTTGGTCCTGCCTTCTGAAGGGGCTGCAGCAGATGCAGGGCTGTGCTGAAGGGGAAGATAGAGTTTCACGTCCTTTAAATCCCTGCTAGCTAACTGGGTTGTCGGGAGGGTCACCAAGATTTGTTTGTGTGCATGTGTGAGTGGCAGAGCCCAAACAGGGGACAAGAAGGAGTTCTGCAGCAAGATTAATCCTCTACCAGAACTGGCTGGGTCCCAAGAATGACTCTTGGTGATGCTGCTATAAATCTACAATCAATGCTTTGCCTCAATAGAGCTGCTTGGAAAGTAATTGACAGCGATGCTTGGCCCACTTGGTGCTGATCCCATGGCTTATGGTCTCACTTTTCCCTCTCTGAATGAATTTCCCACATGGATTTCCTGCTTCTCTCCACAGTTCAAATATTTAGGGCCAGGGAACTGCATCAGCTCTACAGGAGAGACTCCCATTGAAGACCTCAGAGATGATGAATTGGCAGCAATACAACTTGTACCTGGTACCATCTGTCATGACTTCATGGTGACATTAGTGCTCTAGCTCCCTCCAGCCAGAAGGACCACAGGAGCCCTTCATGTGGCTTCAGCATTTCAGCACAAGCACACTGCTTCTTCATCCCCTGGAGCTCCCACACCAGGGCCTGGCTATAAAGCACTGAGAGCTAAACACAGAACAGTAGGGGCTGCAGGGGATCCCTTCCAACCATGCTAAAGCATGGTCACCCACAGCAGGTTGCACAGAAATGCATCCAGGCAGGTCTTGAAGGTCTCCAGAGAAGGAGACTCAACAACCTCTCTGGATAGGCCGCTCCAGGGCTCCAGCACCATCAATGCAATGGATTTTCTTCTTCAGTTCAAGTGAAGCCTCCTGTGTTCTAGTTTGTACCCTCTGCACCTTTTCCTATCACTGGCTGACACTGAGAAGAGTCCAGCTCCATCCTCACGACCTCCACCCTTTAGATATTTCTATGTATTTATAAGACTCCCTCTCAGTCTTCTCTTCTTCAGGCTGAAGAGCCCCAGGTCTTAGGAGAGAGATACTCCAGTCTCCTCATCACCCTGAAACAAGTTATTTCTGCTTCAAGAAGATCTGTCTCTGGCTGAGGGCAGAGACAGTTCCTCCTTCCTTGCAGGCACTCTGAAGTGCTCTATGTGCTGCCTAAACACGGCAAAGATTGTATTATTGGCTTTGTTTTCTTTTCCCTCCTTCCTTCTCACTGCCTCCAGAGCCAAAGGGCCTGTTTGTTTTCCTGCTCCTTATCAGAAAGGTTTATTTGCGATTGCTTGAGAGGGGGTGGGGGGAGCCTTCCATAGCCACAGGCAGACAAGCTCAGTGCTCAGGAACATAATGGCTGGAGCCCGTGGGCCCATATGCTCAGCATCGTGCGAGGTGGAAGGCCAGCTCTGATCACATCCAGCTGCTCAGGAGAGCACTGATCAGGTATGGCTTGGCCGTCAAGGAAAGGGGATGGGGCTGACCCGGGGTCGCGCTGGGGAGGGGAATCAGCAAGCAGCTATTTAAAGCGTGTTGCAGAACTGGGAATTTTGCTCTTTAGGGATGTCAGGGCTGCAAACACAGACACATACACAGTACCCTGAAGGAAGGGAGGGAAGGAGGAGGAGGTTCTATTTTCCCTGTCAGCTGCTATAGCATCCTTGGAGCTTCCTGAGAGAAAGAAGCAAGCTTTCAGACTGCACTGAGTAATTCCTGCCTTTGGAGGTTCCTATTTCCTCCTCCCCGATGAATTAAGACCTAGGAATTCAGCTTGTTTGTTGTTGCTTTTGTTACTGAATATCCATGAAAAGCTCAATGTCCCTGGGAACTAATTAGGTATTAACCCTGCATCATTGCTGCATATCAGGCATGGAAACATGCCATTTGGCTAAAGCTCCTTGAAATATGGAAATATGGAAGGATCAGGTGGAATGGCGAAAAAATGTTAAAGAAAGAGGAAGGGTTCTGATACAGGGAAGGAAAGGAGGAAATATTTCAAGCAAGACTGACTACACAGTGTTCTTTTCTACAGTTTCTATCAAATTCTAAACAGAACTCTGAGATGGGAGTAGGTCTCTTTGCAGAAGAACAAGGAGGTCTCAGCCACCACCAGAGTTGTGTCTGGGAGAGATGCGGCCAAGCTTAGGTTCTCTATGGGATCTATTCCAGCCTAACTTCAAGTGCTGCTTTTACTTGTTTTATTAGTATCTCACTACATCCTCAATGGTTTTGGGCAAGAGACTTTTGGAAGATCACCTCTATCAGATCATATATATAGAGAGAGGAAATGGACTCAAATTGTGCCAAGGGAGGTTTAGGTTGGATATTAAAAAAACAAAACAAACAAAGTCTGTTCTGAAAGAGTGGTCAGAGATTGGAACAGGCTGCCCAGGGAGGTGCTGAAGTCACCATTCCTAGAGGTGTTCATGTGAACATGGCATCTGGGCAGAGTTTGATGGCCATGGTGGTGTTTGGTCAGTGATTGGACTTGACAATCTTAAAGGTCTGAAGCAATTCTATGATTCTATATCTGCACAAGCCCTGTGAGGAGAGGTTGACAGAGCTGGGGATGTGCAGCCTGCAGAAGAGGAGGCTCAGGGCAGAGCTCATTGCTGTCTGCAGCTACCTGAAGGGAGGCTGTAGCCAGGTGGGGTTGGTCTCTTCTCCCAGGCAACCAGCAACAGAACAAGGGGACACAGTCTCAAGCTGTTCCAGGGGAGGTCTAGGCTGGATGTCAGGAGGAAGTTGTTGTCAGAGAGAGTGATTGGCATTGGAATGGGCTGCCCAGGGAGGTGGTGGAGTCGCTGTGCCTGGAGAGGTTCAAGCAAAGCCTGGCTGGGGCACTTAGTGCCATGGTCTGGTTGATTGGCCAGGGCTGGGTGCTGGGTTGGGCTGGATGATCTTGGAGGTCTCTACCAACCTGGCTGATTCTATGATTCCATGATTCAAAGACCTGAGCCTTCAGGCAGTAATGTGTTTAAGGGTTGTTTGGGTGTGGTGCTTAGGGCTATGGTCTAAGGTGAATCTTGTAGAGCAGGGTTATAGCTGGGACTTAGTGATCTTGAGGGGCTTTGCCAACTTGGATCTTTCTGTGATTCTGTTTCAGAGCATCTTCCTTCCATGCCTTGTACTACTGCCTGACACAGCAGCACAGACCACTAATGGCATGGTATGAGTAAGTGTGTACAGATCTGTATTTTATTACTTAAGCCACTGCAGGAATTTGAAGATAATTAACTCTGAGTACTTACTCATGTCTTTTCCCCTCAAAAACCTTCCCATCTGACTTAAACCTGGATTTGTGGTCCAAGCAGCAGCAGGCTTCATCATGCTGAACAGAGGCACAGAGGAGCTTTGAAGAGCCCTTCAAACATCTGAAGGCTGTGAAATCAAGCTAGCAAAAACAGGACTGCCCTCATCCAGCCTCAATAAGCTACAGAGTCCTCTCCTCTGCTTATGAGACACATCAGAGCTGCTGACCCGTCATTCAGTGAGATCCCTCCCTGGGACAGTACCCTCAAATCTGAATGTTTCCCCACACTGTGTCAGCACAGACAAACAGAGCTTCAAGCCAGCACAGCACTGAACCAAAAGCTTGTGATTTGATGAAAGGAGCTCAACAAGCGTCTGACTTTGGACGACCAGACTCACAACACACATCTCCTTCTCAGCTTCCCTATTTATTAGCTTTGCCATCAGGTAATTAGGTGACCATGGCCAAATCTATTCCCTTCTCCTTTCTCCTGAATCCTTTCCTCACTCATTTGGAAAGCCAGATCCATTGGATTGTCTCATGCTTGCACAGAACCAGCACAAGAGGACTGCAGACTTCTTCAGAACACCCAACACGTGCCTATAGTGAGAAATCATTATTACAGCTCTTTGCTTTCCAACTCGTTGTACAAACACTTCCCACAAAGCCAGTATGGAAGTGAAAAGCCTCACTGCAATTGTTCATGGCTTTACAGAATTCAGTGGTCCTCCCCAAAGCATCTTTGTCTCCCCATTACAACAAAACAACCCTGCCCCTGATCACAGCCACATCCAGCCTCCAGCTCCCCTCGCACAGAACAGACTCTGGAGGGCTCACGGTGGGAGGTCTATTCTCACATCAAATTAAAGCCAGACAGAATCAATTTAAGCACAAAGGATGGGGTCTGCTGAGATGACAGAAAGCATTTGGGGCAAAAGCTCACAGCTGAATGCAAGAGAAATGCCATTGCCCAGAGTTTCTTGTTCCTCTGTGGAAGCTGGAGCCCAATATCTCTCCAGATGATTCAAGACTGCCAGTCCTCATTTTATTTGCAGTGGCTCATGGTGCTAGATAGCTAAGGAAGACAGAAGTTAGAGATGGACTGAGGAGGATATGAACACAGGAAATTATCAGAGGGGGAGACTTTCAGTAACTGAGAAAGAGATAAATAATGGCTCTGCTGCCCTCCATTACTCAGAGGTGACTAATTCCTGAGGGGGCCTCGAGATAAGAAAACCAAACCCAGATTTTGTATGTTGGCAAAATCCCCACAGATGAATGCAGCTTCTTAAGATTCATTCTCCATCTTAGGCCCCTCCACAACCACCACCTGAGGGTCTATTATATATATTTATTCCTATAACCCCCACCCAAAACCTGCCTGCTGTGCTCATTCCTACCTTTGTCCTCTGGTGACCCAAGGCCATCCCCTGGCGCCTTTCTGAAGCCAGCCCTGCTTGCTGAGGGAAATGGCAGAGCACTGTAGCCCATACCCTGAGTAACAGATGTTGGCTTTGTAATTTTAACCTCCCTTTAAGCCATCCCCCCCTACCCCTCCTTCCTCATCCGGCATCTCCAGCCTACATGCCAGCCAATTTGTTACCTCCAAGGAAGGTCAGGGTCCTGCTGGGTGTTGCACATCTCTCAGCTTGGAGCACTCAGTTTCACATCTTTTTTTTCCCCCACTAAACAAGATCTTGGAGTGCAGAAAGAATGAATCAAAGAAAGTAGTTTGAAAGAGGGACTGGTACAGGCCATGTCAGGTAGGGGAGAACTTTAATATGCTTCCCCTCCTGTAAATTCTCCAATGTCCTCCTAACAGGTACAGATTTCAAGCCTCTGCAGGCTCCTGAGATCTTCAGCTTCCACAGGGAGCAAGTAAGAAGCAGTAGCTCTTAGGCATTTGCCTTGCTGGGCTGATTTGTGGTGTGAACATGCTCTAATTAGTCATTTAACTTAAGAACTAAGACTCCCAAGAGAAGATTTCAGAAGGGAATTCAGAGCTCTTCAGATTGAAATGATCAACTGCCTAATGCAATTGTTCTGCATCTCCTTTTCATGATCTCTGCCTCCCTCTCCACTTGACTATCTATTAAAAACAGGAGATAGGAGTCCCTCTACATCACTGCCCAGCCATGGCTTGTGTGGCATCCAACTGAAGGCACCACATTGTCTTCTGGATCTGGGCTGGGGAAAAGAAGGTGTCTCTGTGCAAGAGTGTGGAGCCGGTCAGGAATAAGTGCTGCTTCATGTCTCTGACACAATGGAATGGAACAGATTATCAATTCCAACCCTCCAGCATGCCAAGGGATTGTTAGAGGTGGTGCTGGGATGAGTTTTAAGGATAACCATAATTCAAATCCTGATTCAACCATCAAACCTGAGCCTACATCTTAAATTGATTCTAATGTTAGCTGAACATTCCCACCCCTCTGAGATTAACTGAAAGGTTCTGTAAGCAAACATGATGGGGTGATAGTGTTATCTACCTTCCTAACATACATCCCAGGCACTGGAAGACTTAGGTCTATGGTATTCCCAACTCCAGTACTGCCACACTGAGTAACCTCAGCACAGTGGTTTCCCCAACTTGTGCTCTGGAAGACTTAGGTCTATGGTATTCCCAATTCCAGTACTGCCACACTGAGTAACCTCAGCACAGTGGTTTCCCCAACTTGTGCTCTTGTCTATAGAAGTGACAAGCAAGTGACTTTATGCTTAGTTTGGAAAGCTTCCAGCTGGTGTAGCAAAGTTCTGTTGAGTGATTCAATCCCCTGAAAAGATGGAGCCTGTGCAGTTTTGGGCTTCACATCAGATTATCATCCAATGTGCTGGCTGTTAAGTCAAACTGACTCCTAGGCAGGCTAGCCTAGTAGGGAAAGCACTAGCCTGGGATTGGGTAACTTCTAGTAGGATTCAGATCACCTCATCAGGTACCCCAATCACAACACTGCCCAAGCACCCAGAATATTGACTCTCAAATCTTATTAATGCAGAAGGGGCTCAAATCCCATCAACACCTACTTCAGGCTGTGATACTCCTCCCTGAAACTGTTCAGAAGCTACAGACATCATCCCATGCTCAGAGCCTCAAGTCAGAGCCAGAGAGCCACCCAGAGTTCCTGGGACCAAGGCAGCTAAAACACACTCACCAAAATCCCACCTCAGCCCAGAAGGCAGCATGATGGCCCTAGAAGTACCAGCTTTTGGTCAACTCCACATATTCAGCCCCCTCTTCATTCCCTTGGAGCAAACACCTTCTGGCATCATGTCTAAAGCAGGTACACCAGTTAAATCCTTGTACGCCCTCCGAAACATTCTAATGTCCCATTAACAACATTTTATTCTCAGCTCTGGGTTCCCCAGCACTCAGGGGCTACTAACAGCAATTCACACAAGCAGACTCTGGTCACCTCCTCTGGCATCATAGCTCTGGCCAGCAGAAATCTTAGTGAGAAGAAGTCATTATCACCACATGACAAAAACCAATTCCAACTGGTCTCGGGATTAAATGAATCCATAGACTGGAAAAGAGCGAGATCTGCCTCAAACTACTATTTTGAGCAAGGATTCCTGTGCTAGAAATGTCTCAACTCAGAATTAGGCTGCAGAAGGTTTGCTACTGAGGAATCCCATCTGCCACAGAATCACAGAAACATCCAGGCTGGAAAAGCCTCTCGAGATCACCAAGTCCAACCTATAACCCTACTCTACAAGATTCACCTTAAGCCAGACCCTTAAGTACCACATCCAAACAACTCTTAAACAGATCCAGGGTGCATGACTCAACCACAGCTAATCCTCCAGGATTTTCCCCAAAGATTCATATAAATGTTCAGGAAATGATCCAGAATGCAACAGTTCAGTCTCACTGGACAAGAAGAGTCTTTGCAAGGCTACAACAACCCTCTTGGCAGCAAGTCAAGGAAGGAAGGGGTTAGTTTGAAGTCCACTAGTAATAGGGAGAGTCATTTCTAACTCCATGAAGAACACTGTTACCCATACACACATCTTGGCCAACAAGGAGCTTGGTTTGCAGGACTGATCACACTGGTTTGCACAAGTGGGATTGAGGAAGCTGCACCTCTTTGCACACCCTCAAGCCTGAGCCACTGCTTTCACCAAGCTTAGACCTCTGCCTCCAGCCACCCAGGACCATGGACAGCAGTTCCACTGCAGGCCTCCAAGATGCCAAGTTTGTAGCTCTCTCCATTAAAGAGGACTCACACAGAAATGCAACCAGGTAGGTCTTGAAAATTTCTACAGAAGGAGACTTCATAACCTAAAGTGTGCCAAAACCTCAAAACCAACCAAACAAACTTCTTCAAGCAGATTTCTGCAGGAGGTTTGGTTGCCTTAGATACCCTGGACTGCAAGTCGAAAACACTCCCAAGTATCATGGAATCATAGAATCAAGCAGGTTGGAAGAGACCTCTAAGCTCAGTCAGCCCAACCTAGCCCCCAGCCCTGCCCAATCAACCAGACCATGGCACTAAGTGCCTCATCCAGGCTTTGCTTCAACACCTCCATGGATGGCAACTCCAGCACCTCCCTGGGCAGCCCATTCCAGTGCCAATCACTCTCTCATGAGAGAACTAATGAACTAATTCTGCTCATCCCAAGTGCTGGAGTTCTTCAGTGAAGGCACATTAGCCCAAGGATTGCCTCTATTTTTACCAGGTTCTGATGAAGGCCTTTGTCAGAACACTGCAGAGGGCTTTAAATACTTCTGCCCTGTTGCAAACAGGAGACTGTTCCCTACTCCACTTGCTGCTGACAGTGAGGATGTAGTGGCAGCATTCAGAGGAACACCTATGAACCATTGTCTCAGCTTGGCCTCAGGCCACTTGAAGGACCTCTGTGCAAAGGCCAAGCTGTTACACACCCACATACTCTATTTTACTCCACTTACATCACAGGAATTCACCAACCAAGCAAGACAGAGTGCAACATCATCTTCCCCAAGCTGTCACTGCTCTTTTACACAACTCAACTTGCATTCACACATCACTGAGTGTATACATCCTGCCATGAGGAAAGAACCACAGCTACCTTCACCTCTGCCATAGTGCCACTGCAAACGACTTCAAATACCAATGTCACCACATCAACAACTATTTATTAAGCCCCACACATTTCCAGCACTACACATTTGCCTCAAAATAAGTGGACCACTGGCCAGGTTCAGTTAGTGAGCACAGAACCACACAGAATCACAGAATGTCAGGGGCTGGAAGGGACCTCCAAAGCTCATTCAGTCAACCCCCCCTGCCAGAGCAGGATCTCCTATACCACATCACACAGGAACACATCCAGATGGGTTTTGAGTATCTCCAGAGAGGGAGACTCCACAACCCCTCCAGGCAGCCTGTTCCAGGGTTCTGTCACTCTCACAGGGAAAAAATTCCTCCTCAAGTTTACATGAAACTTTCTATGTCTCAGCTTCCACCATTGCCCCTTGTGCTGTCCCTGGGCATCACCCAGCAGAGCCTGGCTCCAGCCTCCTGGCACTCATCCTTTACATCTTTATAAACACTGATGAGGTCACCTCTCAGCTTCCTCTTCTCCAAGCAGCACAGCCCCAGCTCTCTCAGTCTCTCCTCATAAGAGAGATGTTCCATTCCCTTCAGCATCTTTGTGGCTCTGCTCTGGACTCTCTCAAGCACTTCTACGTCCCTCTTGAACTGGGAGGCCCCAGAACTGATCAGCACTTATTTGGACAAGCAGCACATCACTAAGATTCTACAAGACCAGTAAGCCTATGAGATGGCTTCATTCTCACTCAGCATCTAAAGTTCAACTGGGAGGATAAGAATAACGAGAGAAATTACTCGTGACAGTAGGTCTTGATAGGGTCAGGGGCTTCGCAACAGCTTCAACATGCAGGCGGCTGAAAACATCACTCACAAAGTAAAGGGACAGAGGAAAGAAGTAAAGAAGGGGGAAAGGGGGAGAGGAAAGACAAATGAAAGGAAAGGTTGATGGACAGTTGGACTTGTTGAGGGTGAAATCAATTAAAGTGCATCAAATCCAGAATTCATGCTTTTTCAAAGTGACAAATATGTGCTGGAAACTGAGAAAGACGAGGGGAAAATAATGTCTTTGACCTCCCGGGGACCGGCTGCTGCTTCCGTCAGAGGAGCCAAAAGTGAAGTGAGATGTGTTCATGATAAATTGTAACAGCCAGGCAGCCACCTTAAAAAAGAACGAGGTGAAAAGGTTACAGAAGGGACCCAAAATGCAAAGAATTCCACCAAACATCAAGATAAATCAGCTCAGGCCCTGGTGTAGGCACACTCAGCCTTCGCAGAGCTGCTGCAGCTCATCGCCGTTTGTCAGCCTTACTTCGAGTGTAAGACACACACACACAAGGGCTTCCCAAGACACTGCTGCAGGTGAGTGCCAGGAGGATGGAGCTGGGTGATGCCCAATGCCAGGACAAGGGGCAATGGGTGGAAGCTGAGGCATAGGAATTTTCATGTAAACACGAGGAGGATTTTTTTCCTTGTGAGGGTGACAGAACCCTGGAACAGGCTGCCCAGGGGGGTTGTGGAGTCTCCCTCTCTGGAGATATTCAAGAGCTGCCTGGATGTGTTCCTGTGTGATCTGGTATAGCTGATCTTGTTCTGGCAGGGGGGTTGGACTGGATGAGCTTTGGAGGTCCCTTCCAGCCCCTGACATTCTGTGATTCTGAGGACTGATGCACTTCAGCCTTCCAAAGCCAAGGGGTGCAGTGACCACACTACCTGCCACCCTGTTTTGGGGGAATGTAGACAATTAGAACATTTCTTTAAGGCACACAAATCACAGAATGGTTTAGGTTAGAAGGAACCTTGAAGATCATCCAGTTCCAACCCCCCTGCCATAGGCAGGGACACCTCCCACTAGAACAGGTCACTCAAGGCCTCATCCAACCTGATCTTGACACCTCCAGGGAGGTTGTGGAGCACAGAATTACAGCATATGATCTTTGATGCTGTGATTCTGTGCTCCACAACCTCCCTGGGCAACCTGTGCCAGTGTTTCACCACCTTCACTGGAAAGCTCTTCCTAACACCCTGTTTAGATCTCCTCTCCTCCAGATTAAATCCATTCCTCCTCATCCTCTCACTACAAGACTTTGTAAATAGTTCCTCCCCAACACTTCTGTAGGCCCCCTTCAGATACTGGGAGGCCACTCTAAGGTCTCCTGGAAGCCTTCTCTTCTCCAGGCTGCAGAGCCCCAACTCTTCCAGCCTGTCCTCATAGCAGAGGCTATGATCACAGGCCATCCTGTCTAGTCCCATCCTCTTGACTTCCATCCTTCAGTTATTGATCAGCATTGAGAAAAATCCCAAATACACAGCAATTGGAAACTGCAGTCTCTAACTCTTTCCTTCTATTCTTCTTATGCCCACAGCAGAGGTTACTGAAGAACACACATTTGCTCTCCTGTCCTGAGCTACCACCAGCATTGAAGGGACTGTATGAAGTAGTTTACAAGAGCTCAGATACAATAGGTCTGTTCATGCTTGTGACTGCTATGCAGATGGTCACATTAGGATGGCTCTAATCATGGATCAACACAGGTCAGGCTACACTTTGAGTGCTGTGTCCAGTTCTGGGCTCAATTCAACAGAGATGTTCAGGTACTGGAACGTGTCCAGAGAAGGGAGATGAAGCTGGTGAGGGGCCTGGAGCACAGCCCTGTGAGGAGAGGCTGAGGGAGATGGGGGTGTGCAGCCTGTAGAAGAGGAGGCTCAGGGGTGACCTCACTGCTGTCTACTACTACCTGCAGGGAGGCTGTAGCTAGGTGGGGTTGGGCTCTGCTGCCAGGCAGCCAGCACCAGAACAAGGGGACACAGTCTCAAGTTGTGCTGGGGAGGTCTAGGCTGGGTGTCAGGAGGAAGTTCTTGCCAGAGAGAGTGATTTGCATTGGAATGGCTGCCCAGGGAGGTGCTGGAGATGTTGAAGCAAAGCCTGGATGAGGCACTTAGTGCCATGGTCTGGTTGATTGGCTAGGGCTGGGTGCTAGGTTGGAGTGGATGTGCTTGGAGGTCTCTTCCAACCTGGTCGATTTTATGGGAGCCATAGGAGATTCCCAACTGCACCATGGTACTTCTCATGCATGGAATCCCACCTGGCACTAAGATCTTACTGTGGCAAATGCTTGCACCAAGGGGAATGAAGTCCAGCTTGCCATTGTTGCTGTGAGGAAGCTCAGCTATCAAGTCCTGGCTGGCATCCTCAGAGCTCTGCCTTCAGAAAGCGCCGGTGAGCATCTCGCCAACTCCTCCTGACACAGAGGCCCACCCTACTGCTGTCGCATTCCTCCCCACGACAACCTTCTCTGGATGGTCCCTTCCCTGGAACAGCATGATTCTCTCAGGGAGACACGAGTTCACATCAACAAATTCCTGCCGACACTGCCCTGAAGCGCTTTCGCTATGATCAGCTATGCAGAGTGATGGGACACACTAGTTAGATCTCTCTGTGTGTTTATCAATCCCTTCTCAGCCATTTTCCTCTGTAAATCCGTCAAATCTTTTTCTTCAAGCTCTGTGGGAACAGTTAGGAGCTATCTCCTCAGAGGTGCCTGACCTGCCACTTGGATTTCATCCCCTGCTGGAGAAGTTAGATGTCAGCAGTTGGAGGGCTGGCCCACCCAACGCAGACACAGCAGCAGCAGCAATGCTGCCAGCGCTCCTGGCGCAACGAGGGCTTTATGAAACACCCTTATAAGGTGCCTTGTCCCTGTGCAGGGGGTTGGGAGAAGTCCTCTTAACCTGGGACAGAGAAGGAGGAAAGGGAGACACCCAGAGATGAAGTCACAGGAGTAAAAAGTCTGTAACACCTCAAACCAGACAAAACCAGCTTGTTCTAAGCTGAGCCAAGGCAGGATTCAAGCTGTTCCACAGGACCTCCTTGCATAATTGTAGGGACGCAGCACCTGGAAGTGCCTTGGACTTCACACATGTATCAGTATTTTGAGCCTTCACTGCAATGATGCTTCACCAACACAGTGGAAAATGGTACCAAAGGACCAAAGTCATCCCTTACGATGCTGTGATGCACGCACATGAAGCCTTATACTGCCTCCAAGAGATCTGGACCTTACAACTTGCCTTCTAATCATAGATTCATATAATGGGTTGGGTTGGAAGGGACTATAAAGATCATCTAGTTCCAAACCCCTGCCATGGGCAGTGACACCTTCCACTAGACCAGATTGCTCAAGGCCACATTAAGCCTGGCCTTGAAGAGAGAAGGAGCATTTCTGACCTCCCTGGGCAACCTGATCCAGAGTCTCACCATCCTCACTGAAAAGAATTTCTTTCCAATCCCCAATCTAAATCTGCCCTCCTCAAGCTTCAATCCGCTGCCCCTCATCTAACAAGCCCTTGTAAAAAGTCCCTTCCCAGCTCTCCAATAGCCCCCTTCAGGTACTGGAAGTCTGCCCTAAGGTCTCCCCAGAGCCTTCTGTTCTGCAGCCTGAACAGCCCCAGCTCTTGCAACCTGTCCCCACAGAAGAGGTTCTCCAGCCCTCCCATTCCTCCATGGAAAGTGCTGCCTGAAAATGTACAAGTCCCTTTTCAAACAGGGAGGAGCAGAGAGGCTGTTTGCCTTGTACTGATGCTCGTAACATTCATGGACAGGCAGCCTAAATCTGCACCGAGGCTGTCCTGTGGAACTACACTGTACAGCCTATATCCAGTTTGATTGTGCAGATCTAGGTCAGCATCCTGCATCCTGACAAATGTCACATGAGGATGCTTATTTCTCCTTTCACACTTGTCATCAGCTGAGCTGGTTATCATCCCCATTTTGTGGCTGGGGGAATGAAGCACAAAGCAGTGAAGTGACTTGGCCAAGGCCACTTTGCAGGCCAGTGCCTGATCTGGCATTTAAGCTCCAGGTCCTCCACACCACCAACTAGAGCGATGTCACGGTCATAAGACTTTAACTCCTGAGACTTTGGGGAGGATACTTGGTGGAGGATCAACAAAACCTGTTTGTAGAGAACACAGATCTGCAGTACTGGCTCCAGTTCAAGAGAGACAGAAAACTACTGAAGAGAGTCTGTTAGAGGCTACAGAGGTGATGGGGTGACCAGAGCATCTCTGTGAGGAGGAAAAGCTGAGAGACCTGGGTATGTTTACCCTGGAGAAGAGCAGCCTGAGAGGGGATCTTTGTGATGCTCAGCAAGAGCTAAAGGGTGAGGGGGCAAGAGGGTGGGGCCAGGCCCTTTTTGGTGGTGTGCAGTGAGAAGGGATAAGGAGCACAAACTGGAACCTGGGAGCTTCCATCTGAACACAAAGAAAAACTTTCTTGTGAGGGTGCTAGAGCCCTGGAGCAGGCTGCTCAGAGAGGTTGTGGAGTCTCCTCTGGGGAGATTCCAAACCCACCTGGATAATCCTGGGCAAGCTGCTGTGGCTGAGCCTGCTTTGGCAGAGGGGTTGGACTGGGTGAGCTCTAGAGGTCCCTTCCAACCTGTGCCCTTATGTCAGTCCCTGATCGGCAATTATACTTCTTCAAACATCCAGCCTAATGAGTTTAGCACACAGAGCTCTGGGTGCTACGTACAATATCCCCACTAATGACAGACCAAAATTTAGACCAATCCCAAGATATCTTCTCACTGGTTGCTCACCAGCCAGAATAAGCACTCAGGGTTTTGGATTCTTTCCTTTAAGCCCTGTAAAATGGGGCAGCAACCTCACAGAACAACCCTTCGTGCTCTGTTTCATCAAACTCTCTGGATGGAAGCACAGAGACAAATATGAGATTAAATATGTGGAACCAACAGAACATTTTACCATCCAAAACAAGGGGTCCTGTCACTGTGATCCAACAGCTTCTGCTCCTGCCTCTGATGCCTCATGTCAGAAGGGCAGACGAGAAAGGACCATGTGGCAGAAGCAAACAGCTTCACTAAAGACAGTCTGGTAACTAGCAACCAGACAGCTCCATATCAGACAAATCCATGGGGAGCAACAAGAACTTCCCAAGAGCTAGACAGCAACTGTTCTTCTTCTAGGACTGAAATGCCTTTCTTTGGCCAAAAGGATTTGCCATCTGGGTATCAGCACTTTTACTTTGGAGTTTTTCTTGATTTGCACTAAACTGCTCTCATTCATTGCATGAAATCTTCCCTCTCTGCAGGATTACAGTTATTTCCCTTCCCCTCTCCATGGAATCACAGAATCAAGCACGTTGGAAGAGAGCTCCAAGCTCAGCCAGTCCAACCTAGCACCCAGCCCTGGCCAATCAACCAGACCATGGCACTAAGTGCCCCAGCCAGGCTTGGCTTCAACACCTCCAGGGACGGCAACTCCACCACCTCCCTGGGCAGCCCATTCCAATGCCAATCACTATCTCTGCCAACAACTTCCTCCTAACATCCAGCCTAGACCTCCCCTGGCACAACTTGATGCTGTGTCCCCTTGTTCTGTTGCTGGTTGCCTGGCAGCAGAGACCAACCCCACCTGGCTACAGCCTCCCTTCAGGCAGTTGTTGACAGCAATGAGCTCTGCCCTGAGCCTCCTCTTCTGCAGGCTGCACACCCCCAGCTCCCTCAGCCTCTCCTCACAGAGCTGTGCTCCAGGCCCCTCACCAGCTTTGTTGCCTTTGTCTGGACACGTTCAAGTACCTCAACATCTCTCTTGAATTGAGAAGTCCAGAACTGGACACAGCACTCAAGCTGTGGCCTGACCAGTGCTGAGCAGAGGGGCAGAATAACCTCCCCTGCCCTACTGGCCACACTGTTCCTGAGCCAGGCCATCTCTTCTAAATTATTTCCCTGTTTGTCATGGGTTTCAAATAATTTGGTGCTAAAATGTTCAGGGTGAGGCTGGAATGGAGATGAAGCTTTTAATTTTTTAGGGAAGAAAATGAAGAAATCTTTTTTTGAGCTGCTGTTTCATTACATCTTATTACAAAAATGACATCTGACATTAGGAAAAAAATTGTTGGACATTAGGAAAATGACAGAAGTAAATCCTAGAATTGCTGGTAGGAAGGGGAATTCAGTAAAAGTGCTGCAAGGCCCTGCTATGGATGTAATTCAGCTGCTGTAATTCACAGCTTTCCAACCTTTGGAAATCTTGGCTTGCAGAGATTTGTGAAGGACCTGAAGCTTTAACCCCCACCTTCTTCCCTCTGGTACAACTTCCTACATTAACCCTCTGGGATATTAAATCTTCCACTTGCCATTTTCTCCTAGGCAGAAAGGATATGAATTCCATAACTCCTCAGCTGAGCTGCCACCAAGAGCCATGAAATACGACAGGAAACCCAACGGTGAGGACCTGTGAGCTCTCCATGCAGTCACACGAGCTGCAGGGCTGGGCAAGCTATTAACAGCTACATCTGCTGCAGCTGCCTGGAGCACAGAGCTCTGTGGGGTGGGTAAGGAAGGGCATGAATACACCCAAACACAGTGGGGAAGGATCAAACCAGAGCAGAACAGAGCCAGCACATGGGTCAAGATTGGATGTACAAGAAAATCTGTGCTTAGCACAGCTACTCTTACATTTGACTGACCTGAAGGGTTATGAAGGCTGCCTGCCACTCCAAGGTCACACTTGCTGCCTGTCTTAATCATAGAATGGTTTGGGTTGGAAGGGACTTCAAAGCTCAGCCAGTTCCAACCCCCTGCCTTAGGCAGGGACACCTCCCACTAGAAGAAGTCACTCAAGGCCTCATTCAACCTGGCCTTGAACACCTCCAGGGAGGGAGCAGCCACAACTTCTCTGGGCAACCTGTGCCAGTGTCTCTCCACCCTCACTGCAAACAACTTCTTCCTAACATTCACTTCAAACCTCCCCTCTGCCAGTTTAAACTCATTACTCCTAATCTTGTCATTACAAGACCTTGTCAATAGTCCCTCCCCAGCCTTCTTGTAGCCCCCTTCAGATACTAGAAGACCACTCCAAGGTCTCTTCGAAGCCTTCTCTTCTCCAGGCTGCAGAGCCCCAACTCTCTCAGCCTGTCCTCATAGCAGAGCTCCTATGAGCATCTTCATGGCCTCCTCTGGACTGACTCCAACAGTTCCATGTGCTTCTTGTGTTGAGGTCTTCCAAAAGCAGAGGCTCCTGTGGCACCCCTTGCTGCCACCCAGGAGTTCAGGCAACCATGCTAAGTTTGAAATTGGTGAAGCCTATGGGCTGGCACAGCTGCTGAGGATGTAACCTAATGCTGGCCCTGAAAGATCCTGGCTGCTTTTCCTTTCAGCCAACACGTCCTCTCTCACTTTGCAGAGGCAAAATGGACCCAAACTGAGGCTAACCAAGCCACCTGCCAGGTAGTACTTGTGTGAAACCCTCCCAGATCACATAAAACCAAAGGGGAGCCAAGTCCAGACGGTCAAGGAGCACAAGAGCCAGTGCTTTATGTTCCTTACCAAGGTGACAGCTCTCTGAACCCACCCTCAGACAGCTCAGCCGGGCTGACAAGCCATGCCCCATCCGGGCCGCAACCTCTCTGGCTTTTCACTTGTTATTTCCTTTTTCTCAGCCCTCTCAATCCCCTCGAGTCCAAGAGATGAGTTAAGCACATGAATAAAAGGAATTGAATTTTTACAACAGTTCTTTTCCCCTTTCCTTCACCCCCTGCTTTTCCCTTATCCACTCCTGCACCCTGCCACCATCTGCCTGCAGACAACTGCTTGGCTCTTCATACCTCTCCTGGCTTGCTCTTCCGAGCCACCAGTAGCATTCTCCCCCACAACCCTGCTGTGGCAGCATTTCTGCACCAAGAAGATAATAAATACATCAAGCCTGTCAAAGCCAGGTTGTTTTGGCTGGGAAGAGGTGCTCCCCTGCCGGGTGAGATTACTTCCCACCACGATGTATGGTCTTCTCCTCACT
This sequence comes from Tricholaema leucomelas, assembly GCA_013400475.1. Classification (NCBI taxonomy): domain Eukaryota; kingdom Metazoa; phylum Chordata; class Aves; order Piciformes; family Lybiidae; genus Tricholaema lacrymosa; species Tricholaema leucomelas. The sequence goes on from WAAF01021101.1 coordinate 362,218, forward strand.
GACAGCTCTCCAACAGGGAGCAATCGGTGTCCAACTGCGAGGAGCAGGCAGCTAACTGTTGCTAAACGGCATTTAGGACTGATGAAGGCAAGGCAGGGCAAAAAGGAGCTTAGCTCTGCTCACACACAGCCCTTCTCGTGCTGGGGTAGTGTGATGACAGAGATAAACTGGACCTCCTTGCTGGCCTGGCCTGTGATCTCCCAGGCAGGGGGTGGCAATGAGAAATGGGAAACTAATATTCCTGCTTGAGTCTCAGGGAAGGTGTCAGCCTTAATCCCACACAAGCATGACACTTGGAACCAGCAGCTCTTGGTGCCTAAATGATTAGTGAATGGGAAATTAAGAAAGGAAGTATACAATGAAGGCCAGAGAAGAATCTTTTCCCAGAAGCCAGGCCCTCCATGGTCTCCAGACTCTGGCAAAGACTCATCCTGAGCTGCACTTCTGGCACAGGATGGATTTCTGGGACAAGAACTAACAGGGAAGTAGCATTCACTTGGAAAATAGATTTCCCATGAAAAACATTCCTAAAGAGACGAGTTTTAGCTTGTTGGCACTTCGCAGGTGCCAGGGATTTTCAGCCACCCAGGGCAGCCATTGTCTCACCTGCAGGTCATCTGCTTGCTTCACAGGTCTGGCCTCATTGTGGTGTGGGTTTTGACAACGCCAGAGAAAAAAGCCAAGAATATGAAGCTAATTTAACTGAAGGAGTAGAAAAGAGTAAAAGAGTTGTTGGGATGCTGTAAGGAGACTAAGCAGCAACATAATGAGTGACCTGGAGCTTCTCCACCTCCAGATGAACCTCTTCAAAGACACTTAAGGGAATCAATTGCCCATATCCCACTAAAATCCTCTCTGTATGAGGTTCACGAAGCTTTAAGCCCCTTTCCCACCCCCCAACCTCCATCCCTCACCTCCCAAGTCTCTCAAGTCCATTATTCTTGGGGCTTTGTGAACAATGGGTTCGCTTTCCGTAGCGCCTAATGAAGATGTTCCTGTCCTTGAATATTAGATCTGCTGCACATTTAATGGGGGGGGGGGGGGAAAGAAAGCTATTATTATCATAGGTGGTTCAGATGAGCTTCTTGGCAGCAAGGGTGGGACAGTTCTGTGGACAATCCAACAAGCCACTGATTATTGCCACTGCATTTTTGAGGAAATCAGTGCTGTTTAAACTCTAATCGCAGCGATACCTCATTTAAAAGCATAAAAGCTTTCACTCAGCAGACCTACCTCTCTGGCTTTGCTTTTTTTTCCTTTTTGGTTTTTAATAGCTAGACAATTAAATAAATCTCCTGACACTTAACCATCATTTACCCACCCATCAGAAAATGGATTCGATGCCTTTGCATTAGTTACATTACGATATTAAAGCGAAAACTGATGAAGGAAGAGCTTCGAGGAGCATGCACTGCACTGCAAGTGGGGTCAGAGAATAGAATCATAGAATCAACCAGGTTGGAAGAGACCTCCAAGCTCATTCAGGCCAACCTAGCACACCCAGCCCTGGCCAATCAACCAGGCCATGGCACTAAGTGCCCCAGCCAGGCTTTGCTTCAACACCTCCAGGGATGGGGACTCCACCACCTCCCTGGGCAGCCCATTCCAATGCCAATCACTCTCTCTGCCAACAACTTCCTCCTAACATCCAGCCTAGACCTCCCCTGGCACAACTTGAGGCTGTGTCCCCTTGTTCTACTGCTGGTTGTCTGGGAGAAGAGATCAACTCCCACCTGGCTACAACCTCCCTTCAGGTAGTTGTAGACAACAGTGAGGTCTGCCCTGAGCCTCCTCTTCTGCAGGCTGCACACCCCCAGCTCCCTCAGCCTCTCCTCATAGGGTTTGTGTTCCAGGCCTCTCACCAGCTTCGTCGCCCTTCTCTGGACACCTTCCAGCACCTCAACATCTGTCTTGAATTGAAGAGCCCAGAACTGGACACAGTACTCCAGGTGTGGCCTGACCAGTGTTGAGTACAGGGGCAGAATAACCTCTCTCACTCTACTGGCCACACTGTTCCTGATACAGGCCAGGATGCCATCAGCTCTCTTGGCTACCTGGGCACACTGCTGCCTCATCTTCAGCCAACGTAGTTCTGAAGGGCGTAAAGGGAACTTTGGGTTCCTTATTCAGATGCCAATGTAGCTCTTTCTCTTTTTTTTTCCTGACTTTTTGGTCTATTTTTACTGTTCTTGGGTTTTGAACTTTTTAACTTTGCATAGGTCTCAGTGCTCTTGGGCACACTAAGTTGTTGGTCCCTCTTTCACAGGCTGGAAATCACACCCTAAAAGTCTGTGTCTGAAGTAGGAACTGAGCCTGGAAGCGGTGAGCTGTTCAAAAAGTAACCTTTCTACACTTAGCAATGACCCAAGCTCTATTTTGTTAGCATTTCCATTAAAAGTTGATACCTGGAAACTTCAGTTCAAGCGTGGTTTAAAGCTCAGCAGGCAAAAAAAGTGTCTGTGATGTTGTGTATTTTTGCTGGCATCTGAGGAAAGGCTGCAAGACCTTAAAACACAGCCCCCAGATTAACACTGAAGCAACTGTGGCTGACCCTGCACTGGTATGAGCATCAGGCACTGACAGATGATAGATCTTTAATCATCTGTGATCCCAGTGGTGCTCTTCGTTCTTGGCTCTAGCACTTCTCCCTCATTAGCTTCCTCGTGTGAAGAGCCTGCGCTTTTGATACCATTATTCAGAAGCTGATGCTAAATAACTCCTGAATTTATTACCTTCTGCCAGCTGTCAGCTACCAGGAACTGTAACGGGAGTTGCCTTTCTCCTCTTCAGGTAACAACAGCCACGCTTCTTGTCTTCCAAGCGGCGTCGGACTTTGAGAAGTGCTATTACATATTCATTCATCTCTGCTTCATTTCACAGCCCTCTCTCCAATACACTGCACAGAAAAACAAATCAATGAGTGAATAAATAAACAGAAAGGGAGGCAGAGTGAATAAATAAATAGAAAGGGATCCAGCCTCACTCCAGGCTCTAAATAACTGACATCTACACTGACAGTTAATTGCTTCCTGATCTCCGCTCACTCCATTTTTAAAGAGGTCCCCCTGATAAATTTTATAGCCAGGGATTTTTATTTGCCCTCCCTCCCATTCCCTCCAGAACAAAAATACCTCCACTTCATCAATACGTTTCTGATGGGCTGGAAAGAGTTAAAGCCTCACCTTCCACTCCTCTCTCTTTATTGTTTTAATTGGCTCTTCTGATGACCTGACCACCTCTTTGATACGCAGCAAACGCCGGCCTGTGAAACAGGGAGCCTGCCAGCTCACCAAACAAGGGTCGACCCGACTGTCAATATGGCCATCAATCAGAGCTGCTGGCACGATGGAGCCAAGCCAGACCAAGAGCCCCAGCTGGAAAGGAGAGAGCCTCCCTGCCGATAAGGCGTTGCGCGGCCGACGGCTCGCACAAGGGTCAGCGGCCCTGGGGCCAGAAGGCGGCAAACTTCAAACCGGAGAAAGGCAACGGTGAGCAAACAGCAAAACCCCCAGAACCAACAGAGAGAAGCCCTCTTGGCCAAGCCAACGGCAGCTCCGAATCGAAGAAGCTAAGTGAGGTGAGAGAGATGGGAGGACATGCAGGGAGTCAACAAGGGAGAAAGTGGGGAGGTGCTCTTAAAGGGCAAAAGAGCACAGAATCACAGAAACACCCAGGCTGGCAAAGCCCTCCAGGATCACCTAGTCCAATCTATAAGCCTACTCCACAAGACTCACCTTAAACCATTTCCTGTAACCCTACTCCACAAGATTCACCTTCAACCAGATCCCTACGCACCACATCCCAACCACCCTTAAACACATCCACCACCTCCCTGGGCAGCTCATTCCAGTCCCTGACCACTCTCTCCGTGAAAAACTTTTTCTTAATGTCCAGTCTAAACCTCCCCAGGCTCAGCTTGAGGCCATTCCCCCTTCTTCTGTCTCAAACTACCTGTGAGCACATCTCCCCAAGGTGCACCTACCTTTCCATGCAGCCTCACAGGAGAAGAATGATGGCACCACAAAACAGCACAGTTGCACAGAACATGTTCTCCACCCTGAAGAGAATTAGGGAATAGATCTAAAGCAAACACAAACATAATTCTTTCCTGAGATTCTGGGGACTTCATCCCAGAGCTGTTGAGTACTGCATCCAGTTCTGGACTCCTCAATTCAAGAGAGATGTTGAGGTACTGGAACATGTCCAGAGAAGGGCAACAAAACTGGTGAGGGGCCTGGAGCACAGCCCTGTGAGGAGAGGCTGAGGGAGCTGGGGGTGTGCAGCCTGCAGAAGAGGAGGCTCAGGGCAGAGCTCATTGCTGTCTACAACTACACGGAGGGAGGTTGTAGCCAGGTGGGGTTGGGCTCTGCTGCCAGGCAAGCAGTAACAGAACAAGGGGACACAGCCTCAAGCTGTGCCAGGGCAGGTCTAGGCTGGATGTTAGGAGGAAGTTGTTGGCAGAGAGAGTGATTGGCATTGGAATGGGCTGCCCAGGGAGGTGGTGGAGTCCCCATCCCTGGAGGTGTTGAAGCCAAGCCTGGATGAGGCACTTAGTGCCATGATCTGGTTGACTGGCTAGGGCTGGGTGCTAGGTTGGGCTGGCTGAGCTTGGAGGTCGCTTCCAACCTGGTTGATTATATTCTATGACTGTCTGTCCTGTGATGGGAGGAGAAAGCATGGAAAGGCAGCAACTAAAGCAAGGAGGAAAAGTGGAAATATCTTTTCTTGGCTTACAGGGGCCTCAACAGTTTATGAAAACACTGTGTGAGCTGCTCCATGGTGTGATGGCTGCACTAGTTCTAGCAGTGATTTAAGTCTCTTTAGACAGGCCCCATCAGCACAAGCAACTGACTGGGCTGTAAAGCAGAAATCATATCCCACATAGCTCTGCAATGAGAAGCAGCTCTAAGATGCCAGTGACTTCGGAACCAGGGTGTTCTGAAGATGAAACAGTGTCTGAAACTCATGAGCACATCAGAAGCACTGGGAAAAAAGATTCAAACAAAAAGTGTGTCCTGCAAAACTGAAGAAAGACTGCTTCATTCCAGTGAGAAGCTAAATGGGGTAGAAAGGCCTGAAGGCACTACTTGTGCTGAGCATTTATGGCTCCATCATTTGTTCTGTGGAGGGCTAAAGTATGAATCTTCAACAGACAGAAATTCTTCACTTTGAGAGTGTTGGAGTCCTGGAGGTGGCTGCACAGAGAGGTTGTGGAGTCTGCTGATTTGGAGAGATTCCACATCTACCCAGCTATTGTGATCCCAGGCAACCTGCTCTGGCTGCCTCTGCTTCAGCAGGGGGTTTGGACTAGATGATCCTCAGAGGTCACTTCTAACCTCTGCCATTCTGTGATTCTGAGAATACTGCAAGACATAGATCCACTAGCTGAAGGTCTTCAGTATCCCCCACACACAGACCTCAGCACACTCACTGTGCTCCCACATCTACACATGCACCCCCAAAGCCAAGTCCCCTTTCTCCTGTTGCTCTGAAGACAAGGCAAGCATTTGCTAGACGCTCCAGGCCAACCACGTTGGCTGCTGTGCATCTGTTTGACACCCTCTGGCCTTCCACCCCTGCCCTCTGCTGCACCTCCTCGTGTCGCTGCTCACGTCTCAGGGCTCAGGGCCTGGTGTGGTGCAAATATTTGCCTGCTCTTGGGGGAGGAACAGAGTGCACTGGCCCCCAGGGGCAGGCAGTCTACATATTTAATCTGGACTAGCAAACAACATGAAGAGCAAAGAAGAGAAAAAGGCAGATAAGATACAAGTGTGTTACCAGGTCTAACACAAAATCAACAGAGACCACAGAGAAAAGTTATCTGCAAAGAGCAACAAATCCAGCAGCAGGTGGTCCTGACAGAGAAGGCCTTTTGCAGGATGGATTGCTCAGAAGACTGGTGAGATGCTTGGAGTGTCCAGCATCAGGTCCTGGTGAATGACTGTCAGTGTCTCAAGGCCACTTACCATAAAACCATCTTTTCACAGTCTCTGTCCTGCCCTCGCCATCAACCTGTAACTGCAACCGGAACCTTCACAATCCAGACCAGAAGTAAAAGACTTTCCCACACGTTGTGAGATAAGATTCTTCCAGAACAAGCTGACTAAAGAGTGACCTGAAACACTGCAGCAGTTCATTTCCAGCATACAATCATAGAACAGTTTAGGTTGGAAGGGACCTCAAGGATCATCCAGCTCCAACCCCCTGCCATAGGCAGGGACACCTCCCACTAGAGCAGGCTGCCCAAGGCCTCATCCAGCCTGGCTTTAAACACCTCCAGGGAGGAAGCATCCACAACCTCCCTGGGCAACCTGTGCCAGTGTCTTACCACCCTCACTGTAAAGAACTTCCTCCTAACATCCAGTCTGAATCTCCCCTCTTCCAGCTTAAACCCATTCCCCCTCGTCCTGACATTAGCAGACCTTGTCAATAGTCCCTCCCCAGCCTTCCTGTAGGCTCCCTTCAGATACTCCCTTCAGCATGGTGTGGGACTGGTTTTTTCTCCTCTTCCCAAAGATAGGCTGGCCCAGCTGTGAACGTTGCCGCTGCCATTTAAGCAGCAGCCACATTTGCTGAACTTTTAATTCATGCATGTGATTAATTTACACAGTGAAACAAAGTGTACTTGTTAAACACATAATGATGAATCCAGAAGGAGGGGAAAAATAGCAAGGAGGTTCTAGGAGAACTACATGTGAGAACCATATGGAAGGGTGCTCCACCAGCTTGGAACCAGATGGAAGAAAACATTGTCCCTGGACACTGTACAGAGTCCTACTGATAACACATGATAAATCATTCACTGAGTGTAAGCAGCAGAGTGAACATCACCACATACCAAGCTGTGCAGGGACAACAGGACCACGAGCTGGAGGACATGAGATAAAAGGAGAGCATTAAAAGCTCAGATGTTACCCCCTTGTGTAGATCTAATCAGAGGTATTATCGGCAGGGACAGGCAGAAGAGCCGCAGGAAGAAACAAAAGCACAGCAGCAGGGTTTGAATGCACTGGAAAAAACCACAAGGCAGCCCAGCCTGCAGTAATGGGAAGCTGAACAGGGATGTTGGAGAACTGCTCAGATAGCCACCTCAGTGAAGAAGAGATGAACTTAGTCCTGTATCCAAGCATTAACTTTTCTGTGTGACCTTTGACACGTTCATTTAAGGTCACCTGAAGGCAAAGGACGCTCTCCCATTCACCCCAAAGCACTGCTGCCTTCCCAGCCATGATACGCTTCCCAGAGAGTCCAAATCTCTTCTCTCACAACCCTTCCTCTTTGACTTGAGGGTTCTTGGACAGCGTGGGTCTCCTCAGGAAGCACAACTGTTCCTGACACAAGAAGACTCCAGGTTTGACTAGGTCAGAGGAAAGGATGGCAAAATATACATAGATGGCCACACAGAAACAGGTCAGACAGAAGGTGGCTGTGCCAAATAACCAAGAATTCATTTATGAAGTTAGAGAGGTTGTGGAGTCTCCTCTGGAGACTTTCAAGGCCTGTCTGGATGCATTCCTCTATGATCTGTGCTAGATTGTGTGGTCCTGATCTGGCAGGGGGGTTGGACTCAATGATCTCCTTGGATCCCTTCCAACCCCCAACATCCTGTGAGCCTGTGATATGGTCACTCATATCAAGAAGCACTGATGTCTGCAGTGGCCCTGCTTGAGATCAATGTCCACTACACTGCCAGGCAGCTGCAGCTCTTGGACTGACAATCTGTTAAAGCTTTACATGCAGATGAGCTTCCCTGTTCTATTCATGGCCCAAAAGGACATTCTTGCCTGTGACTCCTCTCCTCTTGCCAGTCTTTTCATTTCTTGTGCCACAGGGAATTTTCCTATCAGGGAGAAGGAAGCCTAATGATAAATATAACTGCTTAATGCCCCTGCGTGCACAATTATCCATGCAAGCACCAAATGGCTTCTTGCCCCAGAAAGGTCTGAAATCTCTCTTCCAGTGCAGTCAATTTCTTTTTTAATAGTACAAGCCTGCATAACAGACCCCAGAGCAGGATGGGTCCCTGTGCACAGAGAAGAAAGCTGACCAAAACATGTCTGCAGGACCACCAAGGCTGCCCCTAAACCAGACCACCCAGTCACTCTGTTGGTCCTATGTTGAGAAGCCAGAATCTGAAAGCATAAACCAGTGCCCTTGCTTGGGTTCCTTGGCCTGCATTTTAGAGCATCACATATCTCCAGTGACTTCCTGCTACTGACCTCTTACAATAAATCATCCTAGGCAGCCTCCCTCCCTCCTGGCAACATCCTGTTCCTTCCTCAAGAAAACCTCCCACTCACAATTCCAAGGTTTGATATCAATCTTAAATAAATGCCTCTGGACTCAGTTGCATTCCCTAAGCCACCTTATCTGCTGCCTCTCTAGAATGGCTGTGGTTCAAGGAGCATATACAGAAGCCTCTTAGGCTTCTTTAATTCCATGTTTGTGTCTCCTTTCCTTTCCCCACCTATCCTTAGAGAGAAGGAAAGATATCTTCAGGAGAATGTACACTGCAGTAGAGCTGTGTGCTTACTGTGACTTCCAAAAGGGGAAAATGACAACCCAAAGAGGGGACACTGCTGCAATTTTCTGTATGAAATACAGTGAGAAGGAAATCTGGGAGACAGGTTCTGCTCCATCACCTCCCCTGTCCTGACTTCCTTCACTTCACAGTTCAGGTGAAGGAAAACTGTCAATACATCAGTCCCTTCTTGAGCACCCAGCAGGAGGCAACCAACTGTCTTCATATGACCTTCCCAATTCCCATCCCAAATTCAGGTTGAACTTGGACTTGATGATCTTGGAGGTCTCTTCCAACCTGGTTGATTTGATGAATCTACACTGGGGAAGCACCACCCTTCACTTCCTAGATCACCACGGCAGAAGGCACAGACACCTACAGAAAGTCAGCACGGGAAAACAGGGCTCCTAAACACATCCTTCATCCAAAAACTCAAGCTAATTAGGATGAATCCAGGTCCTGAGGCTAGTGATGGCTCTGAAAGCAGAAGGAATAACTGGCAGCCAAAAGGAAGAACATTCATTCCTTGCTCCAGCAAGGCCTCTTTAATTCTCAGCTGCAGTGACGACTGGCACATGCTGGACTTCATTTAACTTTCACTCAGGAATTCTTTTCCTGTATATTTCATTATTTCATCTCTTCTGTAATCTTTCCTGCTAATGTATTTATTCCCATCCTCAAAACATTATGCCTGGTGCCTTGCACATCGCAATCCTTCCAAAGAAAGGGATCACTCAAAAGCAGTGACATTTGCCTGCTTAAGTTTCACCTTTAGGAGGTTCTATGTGACACTGCTACTTACCTGTTTGCCTGCTCTTCTTTTTTATCTTCCTCTTCTCTGCCTTCATCTCTCCTTGCCCTTACAAAGTACCCAAACGCCCCTGATCATCTAACCACCTCCCTGGAGTCCATTTCAATGAGGATCTGTTTCTCACAGGAGAAGAACTCCTCGGTTCTCCCCAAACTGCTTTTCAAATGTAAGAGTAACCGACTACTTCATTAGCAATTCACCTGATAAGGAGCCAGCCAGCCTCTTGAAGGAAAGCAGCACTCCACCAGCACATTTCCAAGCGGGAAGCAAAAAAGCTGGAGAAGAGGCAGAGAAAGCAAGCTTTAGGCAGGAGAACAAAGTGGGGTGAGTAAGATGGCATGGCAGCCTCCTAAAATGCCCTCAGAGTTTAGAGAGTAATCTTATTCCTGCTCACACATCCCTCGGATGCCCTCCCTCTCCTTATCATCCGACTCGCTCACCCGTGTCGCTGACATATGTACTTAGCGGCAGTTATCCTCAGTGGCACATAAATAAATGGCAGCTATCAAAGAATCAAGGTCGTCAACTCGTCATGAATATTTCAGAGAGAAGGAACAGGAAAAGCTCGAGTGTCCCAGCCTCTCGGATTTCCAAAGGAAGGGATAAAAAATCCCCAAGCCCACACCAGAGGCACAGAGAGACACAGACACACGCGCAGCCGTGGTCTGCCGGCTCGGCCATGGCACGCAGGCAGCTCATTTCAAGGCAGCAGTGCAGATGTTCTGAGACAATCTGTCACAGTTTAAAATACAGATATAAATCACTAAAAATCACTAAAATGATGAAGGTTGGAAAAGACCTTGAAGGTCATCGAGTCCAACCGGAAGCCAGCTACCAGCAACACTAAACTGGACCCTCAAGAGCAACATCCACACGCTTCTTCCACTCCTCCAGGGATGGGGGCTCCACCGCTTCCCTGGGTAGGCTCTTCCTAGGCATAACCTCCTCTTTCACCCTTCTTATCCACAAGCACAGCCTTCTGTGCTCTCGGCTTCTGCTTCATCCCCATCTTTTTCCTCTCTGTCACTCACATCTTCTCCCCAAATCCACCAGTTTTTCCCCAAGCCCACCCAGGCCCAGCACGGCCTCCCCTGCGCTTCAAAAGACCTTCGATGTCCTGCAAGCCAGCTACCAGGAACACTAAACTACAGCCTGAAGCAAGCTACTGTCCGGTTGCAGCTGTAGGGGGGGTGTAGAAGAAGAAGAAACACAAGAAGAGGAAAAGCAAGAAGAGAGAAAGATACATATTATATTATCTATCCCCTCCCTATAATGTGCAAACTCTAAGCAGCTGGCAAGAGGGCAGTGGTGATTTAATGCAAGGAAAGCTGCTTCGCTGAAGGTGCTGGGGACTGGATGGCTTGGGCTGGAACAAGAAGCCTCTTTGACAAAGGCACAGAGTGGCATCTTTTCACACAATTATATGTGGGTCACATTAATCTCTGCTGTGCAGGGTTCCCTTGAGCTGCTTCTGTCTGCATGTTGCTGCCAAGAAATCCAAGCAGAAATACCCCAGTCTTCCCCCCCCAAACTAGGCACTGCAGTGAAAGGCTGGACAAGAAGTTGGTCGCACCAAGACCAGGCTGCTAGCAGGAGCTTCCCAGGGAACTCAGCAGCAAACTCCACACTTCAGAGCCCAGCAGCTTCACTAATGAGATGTGTCATTCGATGGACAGATCTGAGATTTCAAGCTGTGTCCATGCACTGTGTTATTGGAACATACAGAAGCATTAAAAAAAAAGTTTAAATAAGTTTTAAAGGAAAAAAAAAGTAAAAAAAAAAAAAAAAGGTTAAAAAAAAGTTTAAAAAAGTAAACAAAAATAATTTTTCAAAGGGTTAAAAGTAAACTTAAAAAAAAGTTTAAAAAGGGTTAAAAAAGTAAACTATTTTTTTAGAAGAGTTTAAACAGGGTTTAAAAAGTTGAAGAGTTTTTAAAAGCTTTTTAAAAGGGTTAAAACAGTAAAAGTTTTAAAAAGTTTTTAAAAAGAGTTAAAAAAAATTAAAGAAGTTTTAAAAATATAACAAAAAGGGTTAAAAGGTTTAAAAAAGTTAAAAAAGTAAAAAAAGGGGTGAAAAAGTTTTTAAAAAGTAAACAATTTTAAAGAAGTTTAAAAAAGGGTTAAAAAAAGTGAACAAGTTTTTTAAATAGTAAAAAACAGGTTAAAAAAGTAAAGAAGTTTTAAAAAGTACAAAAAGGGTTAAAAAAGTAAACAAGTTTTGAAAAGTATAAAAGGGTTAAAAAAGTAAACAAGTTAAAAAAGTAGAAAAAGGGGTTTAAAAAGTAAACAAGTTAATAAAAAGTTTTAAAAGAGTTTAAAAAGTAAGCAAGGTAAAAAAGAAAAAAGGGTCAAAAAGTAAACAAGTTTTAAAGAGTTTTAAAGGGTTAAAAAAGTAAACAAGTTTAAAAAGGTTAAAAAAGTAAACAAGTTAAAAAGAAAGGGTTAAAAAAAGTAAACAAGTTAAAAAGAAAGGGTAAAAAAAGTAAACAAGATAAAAAAGGATAAAAAAG
>WAAF01021101.1:374074-415547 GCA_013400475.1 Tricholaema leucomelas
TTAAAAAGGTTAAAAAAGTAAACAAGTTAAAAAGAAAGGGTTAAAAAAGTAAACAAGATTAAAAAGGTTAAAAAAGCATTAAAAAAGTAAGTAAATTAAAAAGTAAGAAAGGGTTAAAAAAGTAAACAAGTTTAAAAAGGTTAAAAAAGTAAACAAGTTAAAAAGAAAGGGTTAAAAAAGTCAACAAAATTAAAAAGAAAGTGAAAGCAACCGTGGCCACTAAACCAACGCCCAAAGCGTCATGGGCACACATTAAACAAGTTTTTAAAAGTACCAAAAAGGGTTAAAAAGTAAACAAGTTAATAAAAAGTTAAAAAGGGGCTAAAAAAGTAGGCAAGTTAAAAAAGTAAAAAGAGGGTAAAAAAAGTAAATGAGGGTAATAAAATGTAAAAAAAGGATTAAAACAGTAAAGAAGTTAAAAAAATACAAAAGGGTTAAGAAGTAAACAATGAAAAAAGGGAAAAAAGGGTTTAAAAGGTAAACAAGATCAAAAAGGTTAAAAAGGGTTTAAAAAGTAAACAAGTGAAAAAGTAAAACAGGTTTAAAAAGTAAAGTTTAGAAAAGGACAAAAAAAGGGTTAAAAGGTAAACAAGTTAATAAAAAGTGAAAAAAGGGTTAAAAAAGTAAAGAAGTTAAAAAAGTAAAAAAGGGTTAAAAAAGAAAGCAAGTTTTAAAAGGTAAAAAAAAAGGATTAAAAAAGTAATCAAGTTCTTAAAAGTACAAAAGGGTTAAAAAGTAAATAAGTTAAAAAAGGGTAAAAAAAGTAAGAAAGTTAAAAACACAAAAAAGTGTTAAAAAAGTTAACAAGTTAAAAAAGCTTAAAAGGGTTTAAAAAGTAAAGAAGTTAAAAAAGGAATAAATCCTGACATTCCCAGACCTTGTCAATAGTCCCTCCCCAGCTTTCCTGTAGGCTCCCTTCAGATACTGGAAAGCCACTCTAAGGTCTCCTCGAAGCCTTCTCTTCTCCAGGCTGCAGAGCCCCAACTCTCTCAGCCTGTCCTCATAGCAGAGCTGCTGCAGCCCTCTGAGCATCTTTGTGGCTCTCCTCTGGACTGGCTCCAGCAGTTCCATGTCCTGCTTGTGCTGGGGGCTCCAGAACTGCACACAGGACTCCAGGTGGGGTCTGAGGAGAGCAGAGTAAAGGGGGAGAATCCCCTCCCTTGCCCTGCTGCCCACACTTCTCTTGATGCAGCCCAGCACAGGGTTGCTGTCTGGGCTGCATGTGCACACTGCAGGCTCATGTTGAGCTTTCTGTCACCCCAGACCCCCAGATCCTTCTCCTCAGGGCTGCTCTCAGCCATTCCCCACCCAGCCTGGAGCTGTGCCTGGGATTGCACCGACCCAGGTGCAGGACCTTACACTTGGCCTTGTAAAATGCCATGAGGTTGGCCTGGGCCCACCTCTCCAGCCTGTCCAGGTCCCTCTGGATGGCATCCCTGCCCTTCTTCAATTGAAGATAATTGAATGCAGCCATAACCCAACTACTATGACCACTAAACTCTATCATGAAGTGCCACATCTACAGCTTCTTGAACGCATCCAACCATCAGCCCAACACCACCGTGGCCACTAAACCAACGCCCAAAGCGTCATGGGCACACATTTCCTGTACACCTCCCGGCATGGGGACTCCACCATCTCCCTGGGCAGCCTGTTTCAATCCCTGACCCACTCTTGTGGCAAAGAAATTTTGCCTCATCTCCAACCTGAACCTCCCTTGGCACAACCTAAGCTCGTTTCCTCTCATCCTATTGAGCTAGTTACAGCCACAGCTTAAGTTTCACTTTCAGCATGTGTTGCAGACACTCTTTGGCACCCATCTGAGTATCATCCTGAGGATGAACAGACAGAAAACAGACAGAGTTTTTCACAGGCTTCAGAGATACAATTTTTTCTCATGTCAAGTACAACTCAAATTTGCCAACAGAAAGATCATCAAACTCAGCATAATTCATTGAACAAAGCAAATATTTACTTAACCAAAGCATCTGAGTATTCCACTCTTCTGGCTTTGCTGGGCTTTGGGTTTTTAACGTTTGCAAGGTATTTATTTATCCAATCACTACATTTCTGGGAGCGTGGTGGGAAATGTTCCAGGAGACTGTTTTCCTGCTTTCTAGTACTCTGAAAGTCTGTTCTTTTTATAGCTACGTTTTTGGGTTTGTTTTGGTTTGTTGTTTTTTGTTTTTTGTTTTTTTTTTTTTTCCCCAGGCACCTCATCATATTCTTCACAGTACCTCTGGACTCAGATGGTTTGATGTGGCAAATGAGCTTTATGTTCCATGGCAAACTGGATTTAAATGACAAGATCTTCTAAATCTAAGAAAATCACCGTGGAAACTCTGCTTTTCTTTCCATTAGAACAGGTCCTTACTCAATGAACTCATTATGGAAATGAAGGCAACGTTCCTTGCAGTGACAGCTGATACACTGTCAGTCAGCTCCAATTATTGTGGTCATTCACACCTTTGTCAATAGCAGTGGGCTGCAGGGTTTTGAACTTGCAAAACACAAGCAGCTAGAAAAGCCTGTGAGATAAGGACAGGCTTGGGAGGTGTCTGCCAAGACACCTAGGAGCAAAGATTAACCCCAATGATTTTAAAGGTACTTGAGCATTTTTTTATACGTGCTGAGATCAGTTCCAGATCGTGGTCTGCTATTAAAAAAGTCCACTGTGGCATTACCAGAATCAGTAATTGCTGCTCACCTTTCACCCTCCCTTGCTCGCTTCCCCTCCATGCCGAAGTGCTCTTTCCACTCACTCGTGCCAGGAAAACTCTGTGTGACCAGGCGCTGAACCACGCAGAGGAACTTTTCCTGCTTTAAACAAACAAACAAGCACACGCACTAAACCTTTTCTGACTTTTCCTCCCTCCCCCACCCCCCAACCCCCAGCTTAGATGGCTCCTCCCGTCTGGTTCCCAACCCCAGGAGTAGTTCTGCCCAGCGTAACAGCAAGAACAAGAGGCCAGGAGACAACAGTGTCTTAAACCAATGTTGCCACTAAGCAATCTGTGTTACCAAACCACAGGCTAAATCTCAACTAAAAGCTTTTTGGGTTCAGAGTGAACACCTCTATTATGATGAATTAAGCAATTCAAGGCTGCAGTTTCAAATGTAGTTTAAATCTTTTCAACATTCACTCATGTAGTATAAAAAACAACAACCAACCAAAATAAGAACTGAAAGAAACCAGATAAAGCAAAGCATTAATTGCAGGGCTCTGTAGAGAAGGGGATTTGTGTATGTTTTGTTTAATACAAATGCATATCTCAGCAGAGTGAATAGAACAGAATAGAATCAAGCAGGTTGGAAGAGATCTCCAAGATCATCCAGTCCAACCTAGCACCCAGCCCTATCCAGTCAACTAGGCCATGGCACTAGGTATCTCAGAATCCCCTCCCTCTCCCTGCTGCCCACACTGCTCTGGATGCAGCCCAGGCTCTGGTTGGCTCTCTGGGCTGCAAGTACACACTGCTGGCTCAGACTGAACCTCTTATCCACCAGTATCCCCAAGACCTTTCCTTCAGGGCTCCTCTCAAGCCAGGCACTGCCCAGCATATTTGGTGCCTTTGATTATCCCAACCCAGATGCAGGACTGTTCACTTCTTTCAATAAGGGCCCCTTGCATAATGCTGTCATAGTGTGAGGGCCCCCATGGTCCTCTAAGAAAACCACAGGGACAAAGACACATCCTAGGGGGTGGCTCTGGGCATCCCAGGATGCTGTTAATACTCATTTCTAAGGCAGTGCCTGGCTGCTACTGTACTCTTTCCCTCCCTGCCTCTTCTCCCTTCACATCTCTCTCTGGGCACAATGCATTCCTTCTCACCTCATGGGCTGCAGGGGGAGATGGCTACTAGCTGGCAGGGACCTGTGAGCTGCCTCATACTTGGCTCAGCTGGTGGATGGATCCATTTAAGCCAATAATCACCACCACTGTGACTCCTCTCAGACCAGACACCAGAACTACCTTCAAATTCACTAGTGCAGGTCCAGATAACCATCTCGTCTCAACAGCACAAGCTCAGCATGGACTAATTTGTCCTGACAAGATCATTTGCAAATTAGGTGAGGAGGTCAGACAGCTGCCCTGTAACCACATTGAAATGTAGTAAACATTGGCTTCAAGTTCATACCTTACCTACTTTCTACATGTTTTTCACGGGGCATTCACTTCATGTGCCCCCTCAGTGCCAAGTTTCACCCACTCTTAGACCCACTTTCAGCCAAGATGTTGTTTAAATGCCCTGCTCAAGCTGAGGCTGCAGATGTGTACTCACCTAGGTCAGGCATCCTTCAGCTGAGAAGACCCAATTGTGCTGGTGGTTGACACCGTGCAGAAACTGGATCACTGGAACTGAACACAAACTCAGGAGGACTGGAGCAGGTTTTGCCTTGAATGAAAGGGGGAAAAAACGGTTTCTACATTTGAATAGATCATATCTCTGTGCTTGATAGAAGAGCCTGGCCCATCTGGAGGGCTAAACTAGTCAGATGATGTTATTGTGAGAGCAGTTTTGGACCACAATCAGAACATCCTCCTCCATTAGGCTTTGCAAGAGATCTGTCTCTGCTTTGTGGTGCAGAGGCATGAGCTGCCTGTCAGTGAAATGAGCAGAGCACAGAGGGTTTTCCCACGCAGAAGGATCCAGACCCCACGAACTCAGATGAACCCAGCGCAGATCTCTCTCCAGTTTGTGCTGGCACGTGGCACGAGCATGCCCAAACGACAGAAGGAGCAGGGAAAGGGTTCACACTTGTCTTTAATTCTCAGCCTTCATTGTCTATTTGGAAAATCTTTCAGGAGTTTATTCTCTGCTCTGCATTTCTGAAATGTGGGAAGCACTGTCCAAAGCAAGGCTGCCTGGCCTGGGCCACTGCATGCCCTGTGAGGCACAAGAAATGGTGTCACATCCCAGACATATCCCACATCTCTGGATATGCAGACAGGACACTGAAGCAGCCACACACGCCACACTGGCCAAAACTCAGAAGAAAACTCTGCTAACACTGCACTACCCTGACCAAAAGCTCCTTCATGAAAACCAGCCAGAGGTGTTCTCCAAGGGCTGTAATTAATTAGCTTGAAATGCCATACAGAACCATAGAATCAACCAGGTTGAAAGAGACCTCCAAGAGCATCCAGTCCAACCTAGCACCCAGCCCTAACCAGTCAACCAGACCATGGCACTAAGTGCCCCATGCAGGGTTTTCTTCAACACCTCCAGGGATGGCAACTCTACCACCTCCCTGTGCAGCCCATTCCAATGCCAATCACTCTCTCTGCCAACAACTTCCTCCTAACATCCAGCCTAGACCTGCCCTGGCACAACTTGAGATTGTGTCCCCTTGTTCTGTTGCTGGTTGCCTAGGAGAAGAGCCCAACCCCACCTGGCTACAGCCTCCCTTCAGGTAGTTGTGGAGAGCAATGAGGTCTGCCCTGAGCCTGTTCTTCTGCAGGCTGCACACCCCCAGCTCCCTCAGCCTCTCCTCACAGGGCTGTGCTCCAGGCCTCTCACCAGTTTTGTTGCCCTTCTCTGGACATGTTCCAGTACCTCAACATCTCTCTTGAATTGAGGAGCCCAGAACTGGACACATCACTCAGGGTTGCCATACTGTTGTCTGTCCAGCTTTTTGACTTGACCGTGACCTCCCAGCACCAAAACTTAACCACCCACACAGATAAGAACCTAACTTGGCTACCTATTGCATCAAAGCTGTGGAAAAAGCTTTTTTCATCACTTCAGGAACAAATTTTTCTTATATAACCTTGTCATATACACAGCTTTTGTAAGGCTCTTGTTCACTGACTTGGGAGCTTCAAAAGGATGTGGTGAAAGAAATGGTGGCAAGATCCAAGGGCAGTTCCTGAGAACACTTCATGGCATTAAGAATCTGACCCCTAAACTCATTGCTCTGGTGTTAAGGTGGCCTGGGGATGGAGCAGTCCCTCAGGCAGGCTGAAGCCATTCAGGACAAAGTTATTTGTAACCCTTGGAGTAGTTCTAAAAGCTTTTGAGGCAAAGGGCTGAATTGGTTTCTGTCTGAGCAAATCACACATATAAAGAGGTAGCCCCATCAGAAGGTGACATAACCCAGATGCCACAGTGACTTGACACTGACTTTACAGCACTCCAGAGAGAGGAAGCAACTTCCCCTTGATCAGGCAACACCCAGGACCCCTCCTGCATCACTGCACACTCAGAAACGCCCCATCCCACTTACCACCCGCTAGAGAAAATGAAAAGTTGTCCCCTATGCATCATTCATCAAAGCCAGGCCCTGTAATTAATAGCACCATTTGTTCAGGGGATTTCAACAGGTACTGAAACCCAAAGCATCAAAGCATGGACAGTCTCATCCTGCTCTGGCAGATATAAATATGCCAGGAAGACTTCCACAGACACATGACTCGGGATTCACTGCCCCTCTGGAAAGGGTTTTAAAGGTCCTTCAAAGTGCTGAGATACTGCAAGCTAGGTTCTCAGCTCTTGCACAGATGATATGAAGAAAGCAGAGTTACAAGAAGGGACCACAGTTAGGTTTTTTAAGGGAAGCTTTTGGGTTCTTCCAGCCCCAGTTACGACAAATACCAAAGCTCCAAACACGCAACAAACTCGGATCAGTGACGTCCAACACAGGCCTGGTTGTGCTGCCCATTTCTCTGGCAACACCTCCCATCACAGCAGCAGAAACAAGGGAGTGGGGGTTGTGAAGAGGCTTATTTACCATCCTTATCAGAGGTTCAGTGCAGACCTTACCAAGCCAGCAACAGCTGCAAACCCTTTCTCCTAGCCCTGCAACACAAAATGGCTCAGCCCAGCACAAGACCTCAGCCTCCTTCTTAAAACTTCTCATCTTCTCTGGAACAATTTTTTTGGGGCCTGTGGTTTTACAGCAAAGTGGAATTTAAAGAAGAAAACCTTGGTTCATTACATCATGACTCCAGTAATGTCTAGGAACATTTTACATTTGATAAAATCTCCCCAGATTACCTTCTGAAAGCCTTGTGGTCAAGTCAGAGGGCTGGAAACGCAAGAATGATGTAAGTAACCACTGAACAGCTCATAGATCAGTTCCCTCACCATGCTAGCAGAGAAACTTGGGAGAGGCATCACTCCTCCTTCAAGGGAAAGTGGTCAAGGAACTCCTATGCCTATAGAGACTTGGGAATAACAGCCTGGAGTCAACACACAGTCTCACTTTGCAGGAATTTTGGGTCCAAGGCTTCCCACAGTATCTGCTGTTTGAAAGAGTACTGTCCCTCCTTATCAATCTCTCCATTTCTCAGTTTCCCCTGGGTTGTATTATCCCACTTCTGGCCTCTGTGGTTTGGAAGCTCTCTGGGCAAAGAAGGTGAAAACCTCACCTCTCACTGGGAGTTTGTGTGGTGTGAGACTTGGCTCTTAGTCTTGGTTCTTTAAAGGGAGGATTCAGTGCTTGTGCTGATCAATATGTAAAGGGTGGAGGGCAAAAGGATGGGGCCAAACGTTTGTCAGTGGTGCCTAGCGACAGGCCAAGAGGAAACAGGCTAAAACTGGAACCCAGGAAGAAAAAAATCTTTGTTGTGAGGGTGCCAGAGCCTTGGAGAAGGCTGTCCAGAAAGGTTGTGGAGTCTCCTTCTCTGGAGAGATTCCAAACCCACCTGGACCTTGAGATCCTGGGCAAGCTGTTGTGGGTGCCCCTGCTTTAGCAGGGAGTTTGGACTAGGTGATCTCCAGAGGTGCCTTCCAACCCCGACTATACTGGAATTCTGGGATTCCTACCTGAAGCCTGGGTATACAAGTGCCAGAGGACATCCACTGTGGCCTGAAAGCTTTACAGAGCTTACCTCAAACACAGGTAGAAATGGCAGAGCAGGGAAATAAAAATGCCACGCTCCAAGAGGAGAACCTGGGCTAAACTTTTCCAACAGATGCCTTAAAGGGAATCTCAGTTTCATCCTGGTATACTCTGCCTTCAGAAGAGAAACAGTTTTGTTGTCTGTTACTAACTGGAGAAGCCCTGTGCCTTGGTGGAGTCCTGTACTCTGCCTTTCAGAGACACAGTGGGAGCCTTAAATCTTCTTGCAAAGCCCTGGAAGCAGAATCTGTGTATTTAACAATGCAAGCACAGGCAGGAGGCAACCTTAAAATACCGTCCTCAAGTGACTTCTCCCAGGTCATTCAAGTCAAATTGAGACACAATAACCAAGAATCCTGATTCCCACACTGTACTTAGAACCACGAGTTCATGCTGCTTCTCATCAGAGCAATGTCACCACCAGACTTTCATTCCACCGAGCAAACAGAAGTGACAGCAGCTCTTTGTTGTGATTGGCCCCTAAGCTTCCCTTGTCACACCATAATTAGTGAGCTGGATTGCTGGATTGCAACTGGGGGATTGCACTCACGAGTCTCTTTGGATGCCTGATTCAAAAATAAGTCTCAAAAGCTGAGAATGCTGCAACTTCACAGCCCCTAAGAATGAGAGATCTTCCTCTTCACTAGGTGGCTCACTCATTTTCCTTTCTCTTATGGACTTAACCAGAAGCCTGGAAGGCTCAAAAGAGTTGCAGAGAAAGAAAGGAGGAAGGCCCCAATCCCCAAGAACTGACTACCTCGACCAGGCAACAGGTAAGACTGAAAAAATCACTAATATTAATACCTGCTCCTTGGAAATCAGGAAATGAGCCCTGAGGAGATGAAATGATTTGCCTGGCATCATTTCAGCTGAATCAGGACTCACTGCATTTGGGGGTGACTCAACCAGAAGCCCACCCTTCCTCATGACCAGTAGCTGCAGGTCTGAAGGTGAGTAGCCTGGCAGAGCAAGGATTATACGGTTCACAGAGCTGCAGATTTCTGGCTACCTCGAGGCTCTGTCACAAACTACCTCCCTTCCATGCCCTGGCACAGGACCTCTGTCAAGCAGCTGGTGGTGTTCCCAGTGGCCCATGCCCAAGCTCTGGCACTAACTTCCTGATAGGTGCCTCCCTTTCAAACTGGAATCCAATTTACAAAGCCTTTAATTTTAAACTTTCTCATCACTGCCTTAATAAAACTAAATGACAGGTAATGGTCCCAGAAGCCAGGAACTATTAGATCTTTCTCAACACTAATCAAGGCTGATCAGATGCTTGTGCACTCCTTTTCCAGCTCATGAAAGCCAAGCTCCCCAAGGACTCTGCGACTGGGGGCGGACAGGAAACCAACCCTCTCGCAGGCAAGGGAAGAAGGCAGCGAGGAGAAAATAGAGAGGAAAAAGCATCGCAAGACGAGCACTTAGAGGCGAAAGCGGGCGGCAGGATCGCTGTGGATAATGCCTGCCCTCTTGCCGGGGTTCATCCGGGGCCCACGTGCTCGCTCCATTTCCCCAGCAGGGCACGGGGGGCTCTGCAGGCTCTGCAGGCAGCGCAGCGACACAGGCATGGAGCAAACCGGCTCTGATTTCTGCCCAAAGGCATCAGCGTCAGACCGGTCGGGATGTCAGCTCGGGAGAACGTCACAGCAGCAGTCACGGTGTGCTGTCACAAAGAGAAATAGATATCATTTCAAACACACAGCTCTGCAGAGAGGAGGGAGAGGCAGAGAAGAGAATCCCATCATACCCTTTTTTTTTTTTTTGAGGGGAGAGAGGGACAAGGAGGCTTAACTCTGCTCTGGCCATGCCAGAGGAGGCAGTAGAGGATGCTCCGGATCTGTGTCCAGTTCTGGGCCCTGCAATTCAAAGATCACCACAACCTCCCTGGAGGTGTTCAAGGCCAGGTTGGATGAGGCCTTGAGTGACCTGTTCTAGTGGGAGGTGTCCCTGCCTATGGCTGGGGCTTGGAACTGGCTGAGCTTTGAGGTCCCTTCCCACCTAAACCATTCTATGATTCAAGAGAGATGTTGAGGTACTGGAGCATGTCCAGAGAAGGGCAACGAAGCTGGTGAGAAGCCTGGAGCACAGCCCTGTGAGGAGAGGCTGAGGGAGCTGGGGGTGTGCAGCCTGCAGAAGAGGAGGCTCAGGCCAGACCTCACTGTTCTCTGAACTACCTGAAGGGAGGTTGTAGCCAGGTGGGGTTGGGCTCTTCTCCCAGGCAACCAGCACCAGAACAAGGGGACACAGTCTCAAGCTGTTCCCAAGGAGGTCTAGGCTGGATGTTATGAGGAAGTTGGCAGAGAGAGTGATTGGCATTGGAATGGGCTGCACAGAGAGGTGGTGGAGTTGCCATCCCTGGAAGTGTTGAAGCAAAGCCTGGCTGGGACACTTAGTGCCATGGTCTGGTTGATTGGCCAGGGCTGGGTGCTAGGTTGGGCTGGATGAGTTTGGAGGTCTCTTTCAACCTGGTTGATTCTATGACCTTTACAGATGTGTCACAAGGCTGGCAGGGAGAGGTGAGTACTCCAGAACAGACCTGATTCTCATCTTTTTAGCTACACTTTTGATTAGGAAAATATCTGGAATCAGTTTCCTAAGACTCTTTCCCAATTTAAGGAGTTCTTTGGCCAAAGCTTTAGTTTTTGCCTGCAGCACAAAGGAGAACAGCAGCAATGTGGCTGCAAAGAATGGGGCCCTGGCAGTTTTCTGTCCTCCTCAACTTACTTCTCCATACTTTAGCAATAAGGAGGTTTACAATCCAGCCTCACTCCTACTCCAATTACCTCAGGTGAAAACAGGCCTCAGTCTTCACAGCCCAGGTCTAAGGCAAGCCTGGCTTGGGTACAACACTACTCCCTCATCCAGAGAAGGGTGGCTCTTACTAGCCTATTTTCCCCCAGTAGAGAAAACCAGCAAGTTTAGGTATCATTTGGAAACACTCTACCTCATCTATCTCACATTCAGGTGACAGAAAGCAGCTGTGTCACAGGCAGGACTGGAAAACACATCTTTAGACTCTCCTTCTCCACTACAAGGCCATGCTGGGGCAGCTCCTTCCTCTTCCCTTTTCTTTTTGTCAATATCACCTGGCTTTTGCTTCACCCCTGTTCAGGATGGTATTAGATCTGTTGCTACTTCTCTTTCCCAGATCATACTTTGTTCATGCTGATTCTCTGTCCTTCCATAGTTCACAGAATCACAGAATCAACCAGGTTGGAAAAGACCTCTAGGATCATCGAGTCCAACCTGTCATCCAACTCTTCTATTTAACTAAACCATGGCACTAAGTGCCTCATCCAGCCTCCTTTTAAACACCTCCAGGGATGGTGACTCCACCCCGGGCAGCACATTCCAATGGCAAATCACTCTTTCCGTGAAGAATTTCTTCCTAATGTCCAGCCTAAACCTGCAGTCTGAGACTGTGTCCTCTTGTTCTGAAACATAACATCTCCAGTTCTCCCCTCCTGCAGTCCTATTGCACAACGTTCAAAGTTCTGAAACATGCCTCAGCATTAATCTCACACAAAAAGCAGTTTAAGACCTCTTCACTTTAAATCAGAGCTTCATTCTCATTGCTAAGAATAAATAACTTTTACTTCCATTTCTGTAGGAAGGGCTCTGTGACAAAATAAACCAGGAGTAATGACTATTTTACACCCAGGTAACTGATTGTTTGCCAAACAGAACAAAAAAAAAGCCCATAAGAGATGCTAGTTTAATGAAAAATAGCAAAGTTGCATGCTTGTCCTCCAGTGCACTGAGCTGGAAAGGGGAAAACTTTGTGGATGTGGAAAAAGAGAGCCTTCACCTTGGTCCCTTTCCCATGCCTAGGAGGAGAACTGAAAAGAGCAACTTATGTGTTGTAAAATCAAGGAGTGAAGGCTACTGTTCCCATTTGCATCAGCATCTCTCAGAGCAGCTGGTATCATTACCCAACAAGGAAAATGAGGTCCCCAAGAATACAGGAGACAGCTGGTGACAGTCCTGGGAAAGACTTTCAGGCCAATACCTTTGGTTAGGGCAGAAGAAGAAACAAACACAGAAGGTACTTGGGGGTTTAAAGCAAATCAGGGCTCAGAATGAAAGCTGATGGATCCTGCCATCCATTCTCCTCAGGTTTTGGGGTCTCAGGTGAAGTGAACCCTGATCACCAGTGGCAGCTGCCATTCCTACTGGTTTGAACAGATAAAACGTTATGAGATAGCAGCCAAGAGCTCTGCCCACAACACACAGTGACACCGCCACAATATCCCCAGTTTCTTCACCTAGGTTTAGGTAACCACATTTTCAAAGCAAGAAACACTTCAAGTAGCACCTTCTAGTGTCACCAAAAATGCCATCCAAGAGCATGCAGGCTTCAACAAAAGAGGATGGAGCTAAGTTCTGAAAGGAACGTGGCATTTCCAAGAGCTGATTACTCCTCGTTCCCCATAAACCACTCACTCTCTACCCATGTGCACAAAGGAAGAGCACCGAGGAGTCTCAGGCTCCATCTCTGAAGGCATCCTAGTAGAAGACCTGGAGACAACACAAGCTTAGTAACCCTCCCCCCACCCCCTGATATCTGTGCAGCATTTCTGATGTACAAAGTCTGTATCACAGAAAGCCCTGGAGCCTGCTGCAATATAATTAATGCGATAGGAAATCTTGCACTGGAGCCCAGCCAGCATTCTCATCACACTCAAGCCTCACTCAGTAACCACTGGATTTTCCATTCCTCCCTCAGACACCCACCTTATTTGTCTTTGCTTCCCAATTCCTCTGAAGCACCTTTTAAACCCTATTGACATGACTGTTAGCTATAGTAGCATGCAGAATCTATGAAGGACTCTCTGTCTGGAGCAAATTCCTCGCCTGCTGGTTCATCTCTAGCCTAAATCAAGGCTCCCTTAGCCTCACACATGACATTAGCTCATACAACCTTGAAACCTCTCACTTTCCTACTCCCTTCAGACAGTTTTATACTTAAAGTGGTTCCTCCTTCCTCAGCCCTGTCCTTTTCCCCCCAAGTCTGGCTTTCCATAGGAAATTCTTCCAGCTTTTCTGAGCAGTGAGAGATCTCCCCAGGCCCTGTGTTGTTCTGCTTACTCCATACTCTGCCCTGTACTCTGGAGTCCTCTCTGATAATAAGGTGCATACACTGTGTACATTACAGCTGTAGAAAGAAGGGGGATTTTTACATATAGCCTCTTCTAATCCTAACACACAGGCCTGGAACCTCTCCCAACATCTGCTCTTAGTCTGGACAAAGGGAATGAAAGATGTTACAAGGTTTGCAGCTCATGTAAGAAGGATGTCATGAAGAATTGCAATAGCATACTCCTAACCCAAGGGAAATGGGTATGGACAGCCCCTTGGAACAAGGTGTAGGCTTGACAGGGATGCTTCATCTCACAGCAGTAGATTTTTCACTGCATTCTTCACTAGCAAACAGCATTTATACATTTATATTGCTCCTTAAACCACTGCAGCATAGGACAGAGAAGAACATTCACAGCACAGAACTGCAACAGGATTAGCAAAGAGGCTTGCCACATCCATGCAATAACTGGACAGCAGAGTGGGGAAGTTGGTGTCTTCAAGTTTGGGGCCACACATTTGCTTCCTTATTCTTTTGGGGAAACATAACTACTGCTTTTGCTCTGTTTCTCCCTCCTGGTCACCAATGGGTTGCAGCAAGCTGCCATGCCAGGCAGGGTGCTGGTTTGCTTCACCTAAAGTCTGTGTACAAAGGGAAATGCAGGCAATCCCTTGGTGGTAGCTTTGGTTGAACTTGGCTCTAGAGTAACCCAACTCTTTTCCATGTCTCCATATTTAAAGTATTTCTATTCCTTACCACTACACAAAGTGGTTGTGGATTTTCTCTCTCTCCATGTAGGACCCAGCACTTAGATAAAGATTCCCATTTCCCCATGGTAAGCCCCTGAAGTTTGTCAGGTTGCCTTTCACAGGATAAGATGGCAATACAAGCTCTACTATATGGTCACAAATTTCACAACATCCAGACCCCCAAAACCCCTTAGATGCCCAGCTCCCATGGGAATTCTGAATATTGTCCCTAACACATCTCAGCTGGAATGTCCAAAAGTAAGGGTTACTCTCAATCTGTCACTGCAAGTCTGTTTGGCTAACTACCCAATTCTGCTGGAGCTTTATCTGTCTTTGGCACCCCTGGATATGCCCTCTTTGACCAGCCCATAGCTTTGTTCTCCTATGATTTCACTGCTTCAGACATTCTCCCAGGATTTCAGTTTGTTGAAGCAGTAACTGTGGTTGGACCTGCATGAAGAGTCCAAGCAAAACACTCACAGATGGGAGATCTGAGCGGTCTGAGGTGCACTGAAGTTTCTGGGGGAGAACACAGGAGTACCTCCCACTGCAGCATGACTATGCAGGAGCAAAACCAAGGACAGGACTTCTGTCATAAATACTAATGACCTTGAAACCAGCCATTTCTCAGCCAACCTTCAGGCTGTCATACAAAACAATGGTCAAAAAGGGTGTTTCTGTCTCAAAGGGAGATGAGCTGAGCTGCTGCCTTGATTTTGCCACCGCCTCTGTTTTAGATTCAGAGCAAATTGCTCAATTTCCAGGGCCCAGCTCCCCACCTGCAAAAGAGGCACAATGGCTACAAGTTTCTCCCTTCTGCTCTCACCATTCCCTGCCTTGTTTATTCAACTATTTCACAGAATGAACTAGCCAAGACTCAGTGCAATGACTTCATCTGGGGTCTTAGGGGAGTGGCAAATAATAAATCTTTAGAGAAGAGCTGTTTGTCCCAACAAATTGAGATCAAAAGACGAGATGTTGTCATTTGGATGAAAACGGAATGCTCCTCACCCCATGCTGTGGCCTGCTGAGCTTTCAGAAGGCTGTGCAGCACATGCATGATGCAGCTGGAGGCTGGGGTGTGAAGCACAGCCCTGAGAAGAAGAGTTTTGCAGTGATTATTAGCAGCAGAATCTCACTCTTTGGTACAAGCTGTGATCTCCTCTTGTTTTATTAAGGAAAAGCATATCTGACAGGCTCACAGGATGTCAGGTTGGAAGGGACCCAAAGAGATCATCCAGTCCAACCCCCTTGCCACAGCAGGACCATACAGTCTAGCTCAGGGCACACAGGAACACATCCAGACAGGCCTTGAAAGGCTCCAGAGAAGGAGACTCCACAATCTCTCTGGGCAGCCTGTGCCAGTGCTCTGGGACCCTTTCAGTTAAGAAGTTGCCCCTTGTGTTGAGCTGGAACCTCCTGTGCTGCAGCTTCCATCCATTGCTCCTTGTCCTATCCCAGGGAGCAGTGAGCGGAGCCTGTCCCCCCTCCTGACCCCCAGCCCTCAGATAGTTATAAACATTGATTAGATCTCCTCTCAGTCTTCTCTTCTTCAGATTAAGCAGCCCCAGGTCCCTCAGCCTCTCCTCACCAGGCAGTGCTCCAGTCCCCTTATCATCCTCATAATACCTCTTAGAAACCCCACTCCCTGCTCATCTCCCACAACTTTCCTTCTTGAGTTGCCAGCACAATTTACTTAGCCATGGCTTTCGAAGGCAGAACATGAGCAGATGGTCTGGCAAAGCAGAGCTCACCAAACAGAACCCAGAAAGCTCGGGATGCATGCATGTCCCCCTGGAACAACACTCCCAGTGTAGATTTTGAGGTGCACCATTCGAGGCAGGGCTGAGGGTCTCCACTGATTTCTAACTGGTACCTCCCCAGTCACATCCACGACAGACACTTCTCCTTTTCATTGCTTGTTGTCTTTCCAAGCCACACAAGAGTGTCATTGTTCAGATGGCAACCTCGCAGCACAAGGCGATCGTCACATCTCTCAGCTGGAATTGGCTGCAGTTCAGGTTTCAAA
The DNA here is from genome assembly GCA_013400475.1 of Tricholaema leucomelas. NCBI lineage: Eukaryota > Metazoa > Chordata > Aves > Piciformes > Lybiidae > Tricholaema lacrymosa > Tricholaema leucomelas. Next base: position 389,778 of record WAAF01021101.1, read on the forward strand.
GCCCAGAGCAAGGGTTTTTTTCACTGCAGCTTTTCTTCTGGGAGCATGCTGACAAGCTGAACGGCTTAGCCTCCCATGTGCCAGCCTGTAATAAAATCACCAGGCACCCAGGATCTTCTCCAGACCAGACAAAGGTACTGCAAGGGCAGGCAAAACAGATGCCCTGCAAATACCAGAAATCCTGTGGGCGTTTACTGGGGCTCTCAGCCTTGTCCCTGCCACTCAGCTGGACCAGCTCCAGGCGTTCAGGGTTCACACTGGACTGACTCCAGATTAAATGACAAGATAATAATTTATGTGTGTCTCCATGCTTTGGTTTTAAAAGCTACAATTAAAAGGATACAGGGACATGGCAATTGCTTTGCTGCATCCCCTTGGTGCAGGATCCTGTTCGTGACACTGGTGGGTGGAAAGTTCACAGGATCACAGATGTTAGGGGTTGGAAGGGACCTCCAGAGATCATCAAGTACATCTCTCTGCCAGAGCAGGACTATAATCTAGCGCAGGTCATACAGGAATGGGTCATGAACATCCCTAGAGAAGGAGACTCCACAATCTCTTTGGGGAGCTTGCTCCAGCGCTCCGTGACAACCTAGTGCTCTCTGCTCTGGTATTTGGGAAATTGCTGCTTTAAGAAGGATGACAAAGGAAACCTGAATAGTCAGGAGTAAAGAACAAGAAAATCTTGCTGAGAAAAACCAGGCAGCTCCCTCTGCAATAGTACTGCTAGAATACTTGCACCCCGTGCACAGCTGAGCCTGGGTGTAGCAGCACTGCTGGGATGAGGAAAAGAATGGAAGTTGCATTTGGTACATGACTCCATACTTTCATTCATGTCTTGCTTTGGAAGCAAAATCTCAATAGTCCCTCCACAATTTCATTTTGGAGAAACATCTGAAGTGTCTTATACACAACTTATCACTGGAGGACAAAGAAGCAGAAGGCAGAAGGTCATTTGGAAAAGAAAAAGGACACCTCAATAAAACCTGTGGCTTAACTTGGTCAGACTCATGTCTCTGTTATTCCTCTGAAGGCAAGAAAGAAAGCCAAATCACTGTGATTTCCTCAACCATTTCCATGTTGCCAAAAGGACATTTTCCAATGGGAATCAGACTATCAAGGGATTCCTGACCAGTTTTATGTACAATAATTCCTGGAGAGTATCTATGTGAGCTGTGATAATTAGGGTAAGATTAAAACCAACAAACACTACATTGCTGTGATGGACCTGGATGCTTGGACAGCGAGTGCAAGGCCACGCAATTCACCTTCAGCTTTCAAGATGTTGGCTAAGGACATCTATTAGTTTATTGTCAGCCAAGAGACTGAGTTTTTACAGAGGAAACACACGGATCAGAGAGCATCTGCTGTGAAACTTGATTCTTCTTCTGGCTTGAGCTGTTTTCTCTTAAAAAGTCATCAGACTGAATGTATCCTGAGTTCATCAGCACAAAGATGACAAAACATAACAATATTTGTCTTGTCCAGATGCCATTTAAGCTCCTGTAAAAGTGAAATTATTCTGGAGCTCAGGAGAATCCTTTTGGGGATTTTCAGTGCTAGCAACTTTTGCTTACCAGAAAAACCATAGACTCAGAATGGTTTGGATTGGAAGGGATCACAGAATCATGGAATCACAGAATCAGCCTGGTTGGAAGAGACCTCCAAGTTCATCTAGTCCAACCTAGCACCCAGCCTTGTCATTTAGTTTCGAGCCCCTTGCACCAGGGACACCTTTCAATGGAGCCAGGTTGATCAAGACACCATCCAACCTGGCCTTGAACACCTCCAGGGAGGGGGTGACATGCAGAGGCACTCTCTGAAGGCAACAGGATGACCCATCTGCCAGTGCCAGGAAGCTGAGAAGGGAATGAACAAATGTGTAAGCATTCATGCTAGATGGTGAGCCCTAGGACAGTCTGAAGACAGCAGGAGCTTCTCCACAAAATCCTTCTTCCACAGCATTTCCTACCAGTGGCAAGCTCCCCCTGGCATACAGCAGCAAACTGCTTTCTCCACCCTGTACCTGCACTGGCTCAGCTTCTTGGCCAGAAAGCAGAGGTATGAGGCTATCTTCTGTCTGTCTTCACTCTTTTCCCACCCAGAAGCTCTTTATGAGCATTCCCACCTGCTCCTCCACACTCAGATACAAGGTTGAGATATTGGGTGTGGGAGGAGATGAGTTATTGCAACTCCCCAGAGAAGGTGCTTTGCTTGGCAGGGGCTGGTTGGTCCTGGAGCACAGGGAGATATCAACACATACAAATGCAATTCCTGTATATACAATTCCTATAAATACACTTCCCACTTTCCCAAATCCATTAGGAAAAAAAATCACAGGCCTTTCAATCCTTTTCAAGCATTCAGTTTCGGTCCTGTTAAGCCTTTGGTTGAGATGCTGTCAGCTCTTTACCTGAACCAGCAGCTCAGTCAAACTGCTCCTATGAACCTCCTCAGCACAGCGAGTCCAACCAAGTGCATGTTCCTCTGCCAGCTGGAAATGGCTTTCATACATGACCCAAGGTTAGAAGGGTCCTTATCTCCACACTTCAAAGAGCCTCCTCCCAATTGACAACTTGGTGTCTCCTCTGGCTGATGTGAAAAATCTTCTCCTCAACAGTTTGAAGTCTTTTGATCTTCATAAAAGCCAAGGTACAGAGCATCTTACATTGGATGTCTTAAGGAATGTCATAAACCCTGAGCCATTGCCAGGCTGGGACTCAGAACCTCTAATCTCACAGTATTTATGAGCTCAGATTTTCTTTGAAGGGACACAATCTACTTCTAAAATCTCACATTAAAATCACCAATGTCATTACCTGTGCCTGCAATTTACTCTTTGAGGAATAAAATCCATAACTTACTAATTTTTCTCCCACCAGTCCAACTTTTTGGCCATTTGAATTTAGGTCCTCTTTGGTATCAAAAGCAGATGAGGGAATTTCCAGCCAGTTTCACATTTTGGGCAGTGTTGCTTGTGCCAGTACCACAAATATTATATTTCAAACACTGTGGGGGAGTATTCTAATCTAAATAAAGATAGTGCCTAATCTGGTGTCTACAAAATAAATGCATGAATCCATTTCTTTTATTAACATTCTGCACAGCTGTTAAAAACACAGGACAGAAGCTCACTGATGGACTTCAGAAACCTACATTGAAAAAAAAAATCCTTATATTTAAGAAACTCAGAAGATCAAAAGCAGAAGGAGAAGGATTTATTTCTACAGACTATTACTGCATCTTCTTTTATCTGTCTATGTGTCAGTAGTTCTGAAAGGGCTTTTCAGCACCTTGTTATCGTTAGGCCTGATCTTCGTCCATAGCACTGAACACACCATTGAGGTGCTGAGGTCCCTCACAACTTCACTGGTGACATTTGGAGCCAAGGGAGCTCATCAGCCCTGAAATGATTTCATTTCTGCCAGGTCTGGCCACAGTATCACACATACTGCCAGGAGCTATCAGCAGCTATCCCTTTCTGCATTTTCTGAAGTAAGTCAAGGCACAGAGAATGAGGCAACACATCCTGAACCACCACACACCTGAGCTGAAGAATTTGCATGGCACACTATAATCTGCCACAGATATAAAATCCAAGGTCTCAAACAAGAAGTGGGTCTGACACCACGGCAGCCTTTCCACTAACTCTAAAGAACTAAACCCCAAGTTCTTTTCTTTCCCAGTGCATCCCAACACAGATAAAACAAAGACAAAAACTGTTTATGCAGACTTTGGTTTGGAATGCAAGCAAATACCCCTCCTTTTCTGGACCTGTATCCATGCAAGATGTCCAGGTACTTGAGCCTTCCTTTTGTCTGTTAGAAGAGGAGCATCAAGCTAAGCTTCCCCCCACTAAAAAGGAAAAGTGAAGTATGAAAACTCAAGGCACTGTTTAAGTCAAGCATAGTCTGGATCTTCCTTTTGCAAATTGTGTGTGATGGTTTGGGTGTTTCCTGCCCCCCACATGTTAGAAATCACCCAGACTAGACTCAGCTGGCTCTGGAAATTGCATGAAGCTTTTATAGTGACAGCTTAGCAAAACATACAAGCAGATATTTACAGTATATACAGTTATATACAAGTTAAAAGGGAATACAGAAACACAACAGCCCTCCCAGAAACATCAGTCCCCAGGAGGGCTCCCAGCTACCCTTCCACAGTCTCCCACCCCTCTACCTTACCCCAGATGTTGCCTTGTGCCCAAGGAAGAATGGAAGGTCGGCCAGGGGGGTTAGGAAGCAAGTGAATAAATCAGAGAGATGGAAGGTGAGGTTGCAGAAATGCAGCCCAGAGCCTGGAGAGAGAGCAACTGTGCTACCTATGCTTATACTCTTGTTCTTATAAATCTCAGCAAGCCTATGAGTGAAGAAGACATCACCACTGTGTCTCTTTCACAGCCTGTAATCTAGTTCTTCTCACCAAAACTAGTTAGCCAAACCAGCACATTATGTCATGGAGGGAGATCATAGAATCAACCAGGTTGGAAGAGACCTCCAAGCTCACCCAGCACCCAGCCCTGGCCAATCAACCAGACCATGGCACTAAGTGCCTCATCCAGGCTTGGCTTCAACACCTCCAGGGACAGCAACTCCACCACCTCCCTGGGCAGCCCATTCCAATGCCAATCACTCTCTCTGTGAGGAACTTCCCCCTAACATCCAGCCTAGACCTCCTCTGGCACAGCTTGAGACTGTGTCCCCTTGTTCTGTCCCTGGGTGCCTGGCAGCAGAGCCCAACCCCAGCTGGCTACAGCCTCCCTTCAGGTAGCTGCAGACAGCAATGAGGTCTGCCCTGAGCCTCCTCTTCTGCAGGCTGCACACCCCCAGCTGCCTCAGCCTCTCCTCACAGGGCTGTGCTCCAGGCCCCTCCCCAGCCTTGCTGCCCTTCTCTGGACATCTTCCAGCACCTCAACATCTCTCTTGAACTGAGGAGCCCAGAACTGGACACAGCACTCCAGGTGTGGCCTGAGCAGTGCTGTGTACAGGGGCAGAAGAACGTTCCTTGTCCTGCTGCCCACACTGCTCCCAGTCCAGCCCAGGATGCCATTGGCTCTGCTGCCCACCTGGGCATACTGCTGCCTCATCTGCAGTTATTGTCCACCAGTATCCCCAGGTCCCTTTCTGCCTGGCTGCTCTCCCCACTCAGTGAAGAAGAAAACTTCCCCTGAATCCTTGTACACAGACAGAAGGGTTTGATTTAGTCTATGGTGATGCTTCACATTTTATGGAGTATTCCTCATGTCTCATCCCCAAAAGTGACAACAAGCAAGTACAGCCCACATCACGGGGCAAACACTGATGAATGTAAAGGGAATCTACTGGAATTATTTTGCATCACAAAGTAACAGAGAAATGTCTCCAGTATCATTAAATTTCTCATTTGTCCAGATCACATCAGGGAAAACAACAACAACAACCACCACCAACTCAACACAAAATCAAATAGGAAAGGATGAAGGAAAAGACTGGTAAAATTAATGCTACCTAAGAATTAAGGCTACCCAAGATGTCAACTTTGACAGCTTCTTTGAAGGGTAGGTTAAAGCAAGTAATCACATTTTATACCCAAAGCAAAGACAGCTAATGTAAAGAAAATAAAATCAAAGGAAAGAAAAAAATCCCAGGGCCTAGGAGAAGAGGACAGAAAAAAAGCACAGCATAAAAAGGGTATTCCCTCACCATTTGTCAGAGCCACGAAGGCAGCTGGGCCAACCTCCATTGACAAAGGCTCAGATCCATATCATTAGGAGACAGCTCCCCAGGTCTGAGGCTTAATTTATGATGTTCAGATTGCCAGCTGTGAGAGAACTCACTGGGCAGCAAAGCTGAGGTCAATACACGTTTAAGTAAAAAGGGTTTTGGTAAGCCTGAGGGGGCCAATCAGTAAAAGCTGTCGGTATTGCATGGGAGGGCAGACAAGGAGAAGGGATGGGCTGGCAGGGGGAGGAGAAGTGACCAAGCAGTCAGTTCTTGTTAAGTAACTACCACCATTTTATTGCTGAACAGCAATCCAGCAAAAAAGCACATCCTGGAGCATGGCAGCCAAAGGACCTAACATTGTAGGGAGTCTCCTGTCCCTTCTGCCTCGTTAGCTTTTAACCAACCTCAGCCAGGACTCAGATTCATAGAATGGTTTAGGTTGGAAGGGACCTCCAAGATCATCCAGTTCCAACCCTCCTGTGCCATAGGCAGGGACACTTCCCACTAGAACAGGTTGCTCAAGGCCTCATCCAGCCTGGCCTTGAACACCTCCAGGGAGGTTGTGGAACACAGAAGCACAGAATACGATCGAAGATCTTCAATCACATTCTGTGCTCCACAGCCTCCCTGGGCAACCTGTGCCAGTGTCTCACCACCCTCACTGGAAAGAACATCCTAACATCTAGTTTAAATCTCCTCTCTTCCAATTTAAACCTCATTAAACAGGCTCCTGTCACTACAAGACCTTGTCAATTGTCCCTCCCCAGCCCTCCTGTAGGCCCCCTTCAGATACTGGAAGGCCACTCCAAGATGATTAAAGCCCTTGGAGAGAATTCAGTTTGAACAATCTGTCTCCAAGGAAAGCATGACACATGCCCTACACCATGGCTACAGCCAAACAGGCTTGGAGAACAGTGTTTACTCACCAGGATTGTACCAGGGCTGTTCCAGAGAGCATGGACGAGGCCATCCAGTCCAGCTTGGTTTGGCACAAGAAGGTGGCTGCATAAGCAGTGGTGGTCAGAATGAAATCCAAAGCCCAGGTGGTTTGTGCTGCAAGTGAAGATGGCATAGCACAAGAGACAGGCCACTGTGAGCAGCTACATGAGGCAAAGCATAACATAAAGTTTGTTTTTGTGAGCCAGGCCCTGAGTGCTGATGGGGCTGGGGTGTCCTAAGAAGGCACTGAGGTAAATCCTGGTTTCAGCTGTGAGCAGAGATGTGTGTTCTGACTTTCCAGTTCTAGTGCTAGGCCTCACTCTGCCCCACCACAGAAGCTGATTACTGCTTAGGCTGTTTCACACTGACCTTCCCTCCAGTAAACTCCTCTATGTTTGCATTAATTTATTTTCCTTCTTTATCTGCTGGGATCCATCTCTCTCCCATACAGAACTGACCTTTTTTTCCATACTTTGAGAGTTGTCTCCTGGGTGTAGGACTCGGGGATGCCACAAGCCTTCTCCAGAAAAGCCCTCGCTGCTCACGTTGTTGGAGGCTCCTGCAGCTGCTCCCTGAGTCACTTTTGTTTCTCTTCCAGGTAGCTGGGTCACTTCTGTAACAAATCAGCATGGAAGCAACACTTGGATAAACCCATTAGGCATACCAAAGGGAAGTAGCATAGCACAGCCATTTCAGATGTAAGCTCTCTTAGGACTCGTGGGTTCATAAGGTTGGAAAAGACCTCCAAGACCACCAAACCAACACCACCATGGCCATTAAACCATGTCCCACAGTGCCATGTCTACATGTTTTCTGAACACCTCCAGGGATGGACACTCCACCACCTCCCTGGGCAGCCTGTTCCAAGCCCTGACCACTCTTGCAACAAAGAAAATTTTCCTAATATGCAACTTAAACCTCCCCTAGTGCAACTTGAGACCATTTCCTCTCATCCTCTCACTAGTCACTTGCAAGAACAGACTGACCACCTCCTTGTTCCAAGCCTTTTTTCAGGGAGGTGCAGAGAGCCAGAAGGTCTCCCCCCAGGCTCCTTTTCTGCAGAATGAGCAATCTCAGGTCCCTCAGATGCTGCTCACAAGACTTGTGCTCAAGACCCTTCACCAGCTGCCCTGCCTTTCTCTGGGCCTGCTCCAGCACCTCCACGTCCTCCTTGGAGCGAGTGGCCCAGAAGTGAACCCAGCATTTGAGAAGCAGGTTTGGCTTGATGCTTCTGTGCTCTGCTTTGAATAACTGAAACACAGAGTAGTGTATGGGGGTGGGAAGCATTTTCTTTCAACAAGGGACACAGCAACCCAGCTCTTGTGTGTCTGTAACTGAAGATCACAGAATCACAGAAGCATTCTGGTAGGCAAAGACCCCCAGGATCATCAAGTCCAACAGATATCCCTATTCTACAAAGTTCACCTTTAAGCCATATCCTCAAGTACCACACTTGGTTCCTGACTCATTTTTGAGCCTTAACATTTACACCTACAGCCAGCACTCTGTGCTGCAATCCCATTTCCAACACCAGATCACACAATGGAGCAGGTTGGAAGGGACCCTTGATGGGCATCTGGTTCAGTCCTTCTGCAGGGAACAAGGACAACTTTAACTAGCTCAGGTTGCTCAGGGCCCCATCAAGTTTGACCTTGAATCAAAGAAATATTCAGGTTGTGAAAGCCCCTAAGGATCACCAAGTCCAATCTAGAGCCCTACTCTGTAAGGTTCACCCTAAACCATATCCCCAAGCACCACATACAAATGAGTTTCAAACACATCCAGGGTTGTGACTCCATCTCCCTGGGCAGTTCATTCCAATGCCTGACCACTCTTGCTGGGAAAAAATGTTTCCTAGGCCAGTTTAAACCTACCCAGCTGCAGCTTGAGGTCATTCCCTCTTGCTCTATCACTATTTACCTGTGAGAAGAGACCAGTAGTAGCCTCTCCAAAATATCCTTTTGGGTAGCTGTAGACAGCAATGAGGTCTCCCCTTAGAATCATAGAATGGTTTAGGTTGGAAGGTACTTTAAAGCTCATCTAGTTCCAATCCCCTGCCATAGGCAGGGATACCTCCCACTAGAACAGGTTGCTCAAGACCTTATCCAGCCTGGCCTTGAACACCTACAGGGAGGTTGTGAAGCACAGAATCACAGAATGTGCATTCTGTGCTCCACAACCTCCCCGGGCAACCTGTGCCAGTGTCTCAACACTCTGTAAAGTGTAAGAAGTAAAGAACTTCTTCCTAACATCCAGTTTTGATCTCCACTCTGCTAGTTTAAACCCATTCCTCCTCGTCCTGTCATTACAAGACCTTGTCAGAAGTCCCTCCCCAGCCCTCCTGAAGTTCTCTTCAGGTACCGGAAGGCCACTCCAAAGTCTCCTCAAGCCTTCTCCAGGCTGAAGAGCCCCAGCTCTTCTTCAACTCAAGATGAGCTACACCTCCTAGCTCTGGGTTGGGCACTGCCATTACACAGCATTATAAAGGCAGACTTGAAGAAGCTCAGCTGCAAGGTGCACAAAGATTCAAACCTTTTCCTCATTATTATTGCAGAGGCCATAAGTGGCAAAAGCAGCTCCTGTTTTCTGCTGCTTGCTAACTTGCGGGAAAGCTCGTTATCAGCAGGGCATCCTTGAAACAGCAACCAAGAGCATTAACTTTTAATATTTAATGCATTCCTCAGGCTCTGGGAGAGCAATGTGAGAAATATCCCGTAAAAATCTATTAGTGTTAATAAAATACCACCCAACAGGTTGTCCATTAGCAGCAATTAAAGTTTTCAAAGCAGGTCAGATAACTCCCTGGGATGATTTGTGTGGCCTTTACATCCGTTCTTCTCCTTCTTCCATTTCCCCCCCTCCCCTACCTTTATTAAACTTTCTCAACTCTTCTTTTTTATTCCCCCCACCCTGCTTGCCTCCCACAGCAGAGTCTGAGCCCTAACCAGTGAATTATAGCACTAATGAGGTGTTTATACTCTCTGCCCATCAATCACAGATGTGTGTGAGTGAAAGCACCAGCCGATAGCCGGGAAGTGCTGCAGCCTTTGCTGCAGCCAAAGGGATGTTAGACTGCAGCTAGATAAATTCCCTGCTCTTTCCCTTTCTTGCTCTTAGCCTCAGGGCAGGGGCAAAACCATTTCATCTGGTTTTTCACCTGGTATAAAATGGAGATATCCTTGTAGCTCATGTATGTAACTTCTCTCCCACTCATTCATCTTGCTCGACCCCTCACAGCAATCACAGAACAGACTCAGAGAATGGTTTGGGCTGGAAGGGACCTCTAAAAGACTTTTCTGTTTCAACCCCCCTGCAGTCAACAAGGACATCTGCAACAAGAGTAGGTTGTTCAGATCCCCACACAAACTCATCTGCAGTGGTTCCAGGGATGGGGCTTCCACCACCTCTCTGGGCAACCTGGGCCAGGCTCTCACCACCCTCAGTGACAAACATTTCCTCCTTTTCTCCAGTCTGCATCTCCCTCTTGCAGTTTCAAACCATTGCCCCCTGTCCTGTCACAACAGGCCCTGCTCAAAGGTCTATCTCCTGCTTTCTCGCTGCAACCTTTCAGTACTGAAAGGCCACCAGGTGGTCTCCCTGGAGCCTTCTCTTCTCCAGGCTGAACAACTCCAACTCTCTCAGCCTACCCTCACAGCAGAGAGCTTCCAGCTCTGCCAGCATTGCTGTGGCCTTTCCTGGCCCCTCTCCAAGAGGTCCATATCTCTCCTGTGCTGAGGACTCCAGAGCTGGACACAGTACTTCAGTGTGTCCCTGCAAAGGGAGAGCCCTAACAATTACCAAAGGAGCAGCTAACACAGGATGCCATCAAATAAAGCAGGAGCTGCTCCTGAGTCCTCTTAGTTCAATGTTTTTTTCACCTTTTCCTTGTTAGGAGTTCCCAGAACACAAATCTGCTCATGTGCTGGAGGCACTGAAGGACCAATACCAAGACCACAATTAGAAATCAGTTAACTCAAGACTTGCAAAACAAAGCAAGATCAACCCCCAAATCCCAAACAAGAGCCAGATTTTCAATGGCAAGGCTTTGGCTTTCTCATTGGTAATGAATTCATCTTAAAGACAATGAAATCTAAATGAGAAAAGATCTTCCTTGTTTATGGAGAAGTCAAAAAGCTTTGCACCTATGCAAGTGGAGTACCTAAATGAGGTCTCTGTGGTCTCAATCTAGCAGGAACTGGCAGAGAATGGAACAAATTCAGATGTAATGCTCATAAAGAACTCCTGAGGCTTTCTAGGAAGGAACCTAGTTCCTAGGAAGGAAGGAAGGAAACCTTTGAAGCCTCAAAGTTCCTAGGAGGAAGACAAAGAACTTGTGTCTGGTGTCCCTGGAGCAGACAGGAGGAAGTCTTCTCTATGACCTTTAAGACAGGGAGCTATGAGCAAAGAGGAGGAGCTAAAGGGACTCAGCTATTGCTGGGGAGGCTAAAATTGGTTCTTGCAAAGCAGTTGCTTCTGTTCTTGTTTGAGAGCAGGATCCTTGCAAACACAATCTCAACCATTTCTGCAAGGAAGCTGCAGGTCCTCGTGCAGCCAATTCATATCTGCTGACAAAAATTATGCTCTTTTTCTTGACTCTCTTCCCAGTTATCCATAGATGTCCTCAGCCTGCTGGTGGAAAATGGTGATTACATTTCCCAGTGGAAATAAAAGCCCTTTGCCAACCCAACTACTGGGTCAGATCCTCACAGGAACCTGCAATGACTTCTGGAGGGACATCTCTGCTGGAGATGGGGTTAGCTCACCCTCTAGCAACCTTGACAAGCAGTACTGACAACATCCCATGTGGCCATTTTGCTTTTGGTATTCAAGCAAAGGCATGCAAAGGTATCTCAGGTGCCTTATCCTCCCACTCTGTCTGCTTAACAGACATCTGAATGTCTTGATAGGGAGCAGGGATGAGAAGGGGAGACGAGGAAACAAACAGACACTGGGTTTTGTGGTAAGCAGTGGGGAGGGGGGACTTGGCAGCTCTTCACAGCAGAGCAGGAAGTCTTCATACTTGGAGCCAGTTAACTAACCTCACTGGTGACCTTCCATCATAGGCGCCAGTGCTCTCACACAGGAGGAAAAAAGCAGGAGAAAGAAACAGAAGCTGAGAGAAAATGGCACAAACAGACACTGAAACACAGGGACAAAAGGGACACCATGGTCCAGTCACTTGACAATGGCATCCGCAAACATGGGGGAGCTCTAGGAGGGGAACATCAGATTCACTTTGGGGATGCACCTCACAGAGTGGATCTCTGCTCTTAAGGATGGTTCTATCTCCTCACCAAAAGAAAGGGCTGGACTTTCCCAAGCACTTGGCTTGTTGAGAAAATGTGGCTCAGAGTGCCCCAAGGGCGAGCGGTCAGTGATGGGGTAGGTGTGTTGTGCTGGCTCAGCTCTGAGTCATTCAGACTGGTGACAGGACCGGAGCGCACGACAGCTCCCTGACTCACTCAGGATTCCTTCCTATGGAAACTAGAGCGTGGGAGGCTGGAAGAGAGAGATGGTGCCCAGCCACATCTCACAGCTGGGAACAGAGGAGATGCTCCTCAGCACAAGAGTTGGGAAACACTCAGTATCCCACAGTTTAGCTAAAGCCCCAGGGAGCTGCTGGGTGAGAAGTTCCCCTAAGAACTTCAGCTCCTATAAATCCTGTCCACTTCTGACATCCCAAGCAACAACAGGATGGTGAGAACAGAGATGCTCTGCTTCACCAGGCTCATGAATGGGGCAATCTCTTTGCAGATGCATTCAAAAGATAATCTATCACTGTAATGATAAGTTCAGACATGAGCCAGGGCTATGAGGATGATGAAGGGACTGCAGCACTCCCTGATGAGGAGAGGTTGAGGGAGCTGGGGCTCCTTAGTCTGGAGAAGAGAAGACTGAGAGGGGATCTAAGAAATGTCTATAACTATCTGAGGGATGTGGGTCAGGAGAGGGGGGACAGGCTCTGCTCACTGCTCCCTGGGATAGGACAAGGAGCAGTGGATAGAAGCTGCAGCACAGGAGGTTCCAGCTCAGTACCAGGAGCAACTTCTTAACTGGAAAGGTCCCAGAGCACTGGCACAGGCTGCCCAGAGAGGTTGTGGAGTCTCCTTCTCTGGAGCCTTTCAAGGCCTGTCTGGATGTGTTCCTGTGTGACCTGAGCTAGATTGTATAGTCCTGCTGTGGCAGCGGGGGTGGACTCGATGATCTCTTTGGGTCCCTTCCAACCCCTGACATCCTGTGAGCCTGTAATGCTTGAAATATCACTTGTACCTCACAGCAGAAAGATCACAGCAGAGTTTAGTAAATGACTTCCATCACAGAGGTGGAGCCATCTCTAACGAGGACTCAAGCAACTTAACAACACTATTTCTACAGTGGAACTACATACAAGTGCTGCTGATGCCCATGAAGGTTAGGAGACAGTGCATGCAAGCACATCCAAGAGAGACAGCCCATAAGCGCCTCTGGTGAATCTTACTGTCCACAACCAGCCCACCCCACCCCACCTGTCTGCCAGATCTACCTTGTAGCAGGGTCAGCAGAGAACATGCCTCCATGCACACCACTCAGCCTGGGGAAAAGGGAGGAGAGCGTGGGCAGCACGGTGCTTGATGGGTAGGAATCCCATGTTTAGGACAGTGCTAGGAGTCAGCTGAAAATCATTAAGTTGGGTCATTTAAGTGCTTTTGAAATCCATGCCCCAGACATGAGTCTGAGGCAGCCCTGCTGCAGTGACTCATGTGGTGAGCACGCAAGGATCATACATGCAGAAGGACCCATCCAGCAGAACCAGCTGCATGAGGTGTAAAACAACAAAGCACTTCTAATTAAGGACACCCTTAAATATGTCACGGGTGACACTGGCGCTATTTCCACGTCCTTTCTCCTTGCTCTGTAGCCAGGGTGGCAAAAGATGTACCCTCCAAAGTCAACAAAGGCTTTTTGGCCAATTCCCAAGAATCCATATGTTTGGCTCTGTCCAGCAAAGCTGAGGAGAAACGACCAGATCACAGCCAAAGGTTGTGTTGCCATGACAGTGGATAAGCATGGAGCCAGCCTGGGCAGGCAGAGTGAAAGGCGTTGATTTTATACTGCTGGTATCTCCTCTGTGAGATTTCTTCTGCCTGATGTCTGATGCTGTATATGGAAATAAGACCCAGAATGGGAGCAGGGAGAAAAGAATGAGGGGGGAAACATGCCCCATAAAAGGTAGGGTTTTGGTCCAAGCTAATTGTTTAAGTTCACTTCATATTCAGTGGAGAAAGAAACTCCTTGCCAGAATGGAATTTCTCTCATCTTAAATTAGGTGGGATACAGGTTCCTCCTTACTGTTCTCTCTCAACAAGGAAGGAAGCTGAGACATCTAGTTTAATCTGGATTCTCTGCATAAGACAATAAAACTAGGTGAGATGAGTCCCACCCTACATGACATCCAGGCAAGTGTGCCTTCTGAAGCACAGAGCCAGGAGTGCAGCTTCGCTCCCTCATGTCCTGGCATACTGTCTTCTGTTTCTGCCACCTTTACTGATGTCTACCCACACCCTGTTTTGGGCTCCTCAATTCAAGAGACAGAGATCTGATGGAGAGAGTGCAATAGAGAGCTGCAAGAGTGACTGGGGGACTTGAATATCTCTCCTGTGAAGAAAGATTGAGAGCCCTAGGGCTGTTTAGTCTGGAGAAGAGAAAGCTGAGAGGAAACCTTATCAATGTCTATAAATACCTGAGGGGTGGGTGTCAAGATGAAGGTGCCAATCTCTTTTTGGCGGTGCTCAATAATAGGACAAGGAACAAGAGGGATATGCTGGAAGCCAGGAAGTTCCACCTCAACGTGGGGAGAAACCTCTTTACTGTGAGGCTGCTGGAGCCCTGAAGCAGGCTGCTCAGAGGTGTTGTGGAGTCTCCTTCTCTGGAGACTTTCAAAACTCACCTAGATGTGTTTCTCTGTGGCCTGCCCTGGGTGATCCTGCTTTGGCAGGGGGGTTGAAATTGATGATCTTTAGAGGTCCCTTCCAACTCCTGACATCCTGTGATTTTATGATTGGTCATTACTCAACTATTTGAGAAATCAAGGCAACTCCAGGCATGAGGATGCCAAAAAGTGGTCAGTTCTTACTTGCAGGAATAAAGGCTGGAATTTTGGGCACACAGGCATTTGAGGTTGTTGGCATCACGGTTAGTCCAAACATCTCAAGCTGGTTGTATGAGGTAGGGACAATTTCTCTTTCAACTGCCCATTTGTCATATTTCTAAGCTGGATGAATTAGTGGACCCTGGCACTCCTCCCAGGGCAGCTGAGCTTTCTTCCCAACTCCCTCTCGCTAATGGGCCCATGAACCCTTTCTCTCCCTCACCTTGGTTTGCTCCCAGCTCCCCCAGCACAGACAGACCTACACTGAGCATAGCTCAGTCATTCCGTGGTGGAAAACAAAGACGGCTGCCAACATGCCAGGCTGCCATCATCTCCTGACTGCAAAGGAGCTGCAATTCACCTCCTCTGTGCCAGGTTACACCAACTCTACTATCCGTGACATCCCTGGCCTCGCTCAACAGCTCCGAGCACACTGCACAGACTTGCACTGAACAATTGCTCTGCCTCAGCCCTGGAAAAGGAGAGTCCATGAGAAACTAGACTGAATCCTGCCTCTTCCAAATGCTCACCCTTACCTACCTTCCTTCTCTTTCTTTCTCTCTTCCTTTCCTTCTTCCCTTTCTTTCTTTCCTCCTTCTCTTCCTTCCTTTCCTTCTTCCCTTCTTCCTTCCTTTCCTTTTCCTTCTCTCTTCCTTCTTCCCTTCTTCCTTTCCTTCTTCCCTTCTTCCTTCCTTTCCTTCCCTTATTCCTTCCTTTCCTTTTTCTTCTTCCTTCCTTTCCTTCTTCCCTTCTTCCTTCCTTTCCTTCTTCCCTCCTTTCCTTTTCCTTCTTCCTTTCCTTTTCCATCTTCCTTTCCTTCTCCCCTCCTTCCTTTCTTTCCTTCTCCCTTTCCTTTCTTCCCTTCTTCTTCCCTTCCTTCCTTTCTTCTTCCCTTCCTTCCTTTCTTCCCTTCTTTCCTTTCTTCCCTTCTTCTTCGCTTCCTTCCTTTCTTCCATTCCTTCCTTCCTTTCTTTCTTTCCTTCTTTCTCTCCTTCCTACATTTTTATTTCCATAATTACCTCTCCCCCTCTATTTCCCCCCTCCTCTCCCCACCTCCCCATGAACGGGGGGGAAAGAGAAGCCAGCAAGCCGAGGCAGCCAAAAGCTCATTAAGATACTTGACCTTTCTGAAGGAAATTAATTCCAAATTCGCACGTACCGGCTGCGGTGCTTGGTTGTGTCCAAACGGTGCCGTCATTAGAGAGGAGCAGAGATGGCCCAAGGGGACGGGGTGTCTGCCACCTCGATGGAACTTGCACCGAGTTACTGAGTGCTGGCACAAATAAAGCAATGACATGGGCCATTCTGTCAGCTTTTCACATGAAATTAATCTTCGTTTCGTTGGCTGTGTAAATTTTTATCACCGTGGAGTGGGGGGTGATGAATATAGCAAAGCATCCTGACAGCTATGGCCTGAAAACTCAGGATTGTCTCAGCATCTTTAACCGCAGTGGTGCTGGAAGAATTCTGCTCCTCCAAGGGTGTCCCTGTGTGGGTGCCCACGCCTGTGTCTGTGCATGTGTGTGTAGGTGTCACTGCCTGCAGTGTGAGCCATTCGCTGACCCTCGCTTTCGACTCCAATGTGCCCTGGCCTGGGAAATGCTTGGGGTTTGGATTTCCTGGTTGAGGGCAATGGCAAACAAATTACTGCTACCCTTTCACTCTCCGAATCCCAACCAAAAAGCCAGTTTGGATCCCAGCAGGCGTTGCTGGGGCTGGCAGGATTTCTTCACTGATGAAGAAAAGAGCAGCGCTGCCTTCTCCTGTGGCTCTGCAGCTTGTTGGTGCTGTTGTTTTGAAGGTGTATGTCATGTTGCAGTCCAGGTAGGGACATGACATTGTTTGCTGCTAGCAAGGATGTGAGAACAACACACACCTCCACAGCACTGTGTGCACGTTCCCCCTCTCCAGACAGCTCACAAACACACACACAGAGGTGCTCACACAAACACAGGCTCATCCCCAGCCCCCCTAGCTACACAGCCACAGCAACGGGAAGGACAGGCATAAATCCACCCTCACTGCACCCTGAGACCCACATGTACAGGGCAACACCTGACCTGCTGACTTCGCCAGGGGAACAGTGTGCTCTGTGCTCTGGACTTGAGCTGAGACAGGGGGAGGCTTAAATGTCAGGTCCCCATAGGTTCAGAAGGCTTTCTAGTGCCCTTTAGTAGTAGAGGGACCTGCAAGAAAAACAGGGAAAGACTTTATAGCAGGGGCTGTAGTGACAGGAAACAGTGATGGTTTGAAACCAAAAGAGAGATTCAGACTGGAGAGACTCATAGAATCACAGAATGTCAGGGGCTGGAAGGGACCTCCAAAGCTCATCCAGTCCAACTCCCGTGCCAGAGCAGGACCACCTAGAGCAGACCACACAGGAACACATCCAGGCAGGTCCTGAATATCTCCAGAGAGGGAGACTCCACAACACCCCTGGGCAGCCTGTTCCAGGGTCCTGTCACCTTCATAGAGGAAAAAATTCCTCCTCATGTTTACATGAAACTTCCCATGCCTCAGCTTCCACCATTGCCCCTTGTCCTGTCTCTGGGCATCACCCAGCAGAGCCTGGCTCCTTCTTCCAAAAGGAAGAAATTTTGAACACTGAGGGTGGTGAGAGCCTGGCCCAGGTTGGCCAGAGAGGTGACAGATGTCCCGTGCCTGGAACCATTGCAAGTCAGGTTGTTTGGGGGTCTGAGCAACCTGCTCTAGTTGTAGACGTCCCTGCTGACTGCAGGGTGTTCAAACAAGATGACCTTTGAAGGTCCCTTCTAACCCATTCTGTGACTCTGTGATTCTCCAGAGCAGCAGCACATGTTTCATAAAGAAGCCTGTCTCTAAAGCACTCTGATTGATAATGGCCAGAAACAAAATCATGGAAGGTTGGCTGAGATGAATGCCCAGGCCTCTGGCCACTATCACAGATGCTGTGCTTGGCAGCATTTGCTAGTCAAGGGCATTGACTGCTCTTTTCAGAACAGCAAAGAACAAGGCCAAGCACAGTCATCCCCCCTGCACCCAAGCTGTCACTCAGAGGAAACAGGCTCAGCAGGAATTGTGCTGCTCACACTTTTGGCTTCCCCAGGAAAATGAGGATTTGGTGTCTGCCTGTAATGCTTGTGCCACTTCTCCAACGAGCCAGTGCTCATTCTGTCCTCAAATACGCACGTGTGGCAGTCTGGGCACGCTGTGCAATGGCAGAGGTTTATCCTGACATACAGGGACACAGCCTGCAACCCCACCCATGAACATCTGCACACCAAAGTGTGCTCAAATGCCTGTCATGTCCTCAAACACATGCCCACCGTGGGTGCACACAAACAGAGTTTGGGTCCTAGTTGATGGGAGGTTGAATATGAGCCAGCAATGTGCCCGTGTGGCTAGGAGGGGCAATGCCATTCTGGGGTGGATTAGAAGGGCTGTGGTTAGTAGGTCGAGAGAGGTTCTCCTGCCCCTCTACTCTGCCCTGCTGAGACTGCATAGGGAGTACTGTGTCAAGTTCTGGGCTGCCTAGCTCAAGAGGGACATAGAACTGCTTGAGAGAGTCTAGCACAGAGCCACAGAGATGCTGGAGGGAATGGAACAGCTCTCTTATGAGGAGAGACTGAGGGAGCTGTGGCTGTGCTACATGGAGGAGACTGAGAGGTGACCTCAGGAATGGTTATAAAGATGTAAAGGTGAGTGCCAGGAGGCTGGAGCCAGGCTCTGCTGGGTGATGCCCAGTGTCAGGACAAGGGGCAATGGTGGAAGCTGAGGCATAGGAAGTTTCATTTAAGCATGAGAAGGAATTTTTATCCTGTGAGAGTGACAGAGCACTGGAACAGGCTGCCCAGGGGGGTTGTGGAGTCTTCCTCTCGAGATATTCAAGACCCACCTGGATGTGTTCCTGTGTGATCTGCTCTAGGAGATCCTGCTCTGGCAGGGGGTTGGACTGAATGAATGAGCTTTGGAGGTCCTTTCCAGCCCCTGACATTCTGTGATATACTAAGAGGGACATTCATATTTGTCTGTATTTGAGGACAGCTGACAAGTAACTGTTATTAAAGTTTTAGGAGTAAATCTATGAGGGAGCATCAGATAGAGGTCAACTGATATTTTCAGTTAAGATATTGCCAATCTTAAGCCATTCCATCAAATTCTGCTCTTGAGCCAAACTGTGCTTAGTACCAGATACCCAGCCTCTCAGACACTGAGCCACAGCTGGCTAAAGAAGACCTGTATGTAAATACAGATCCCTGCACAGCCATGTCTGAAAGCTCTCACAGGTCATCCTTCCATGAACCTCTGGTTAACCAGCAGCAGAACACAGAATTCTACACAGCAGTATGCAGAGTAAAACAAACCCATTTCAGGTTGCTGTGCTTACCTCAAAGGTGACCACTGCTTTCATGCCTTTTCTTGGGAGGGAATAGATACTGAAATCTTTAGCTCTTTCAGCAGCAGTGGAGAGGTTCTGGAGAAGTCATCTTCCATGCAGGCTGACTTATAGGAAAAGAAGAAACAATCAGTCAAATTCCAGCCAAGAGCACCTAGACATGCATCTGACAGGTACCTGGGAGCAATGAAAGCTAACAGCACACTGTGCTGCACCAACAGGAGCACAGAGTGAGGAAAATAATCATTCATCTGTAAGTTCTTAGATCCTATCTGGTTTCTATACAGTTGTGAGCCCACAGGTATAAGGAAGATGATGATAGACTTGAACATATCCAACCACTAAGAGCTGAAGTACAGGACCTACGGAGGTGTTTGTCCACCATGTACAAGTTTCAGAGGCACTAACAGAAGCCTTCTTGATAACACTGTGTGAAGACAGACTCAGGCTCTGAGCTTGGGTGTTTAGCAAGGGAGAAGACAGAAAGGTTGAAATGTTGAAAATTGAAGGAGTGATGGTTCTGCCTGGACACAAGGTGGAGGGGAAAAAGGGGAGGCAAGGTGGTGGTGGTGGTGTGTGTTACTGCATCTCTGACCAAGGAAGTTTTAAACATCTCACTGGGCAAAGTCATAGAACGGTTTAGGTTGGAAGGGACCTGAAAGATCATCCAGATCCAAACACCCTGTGCCATAGACAGGGACACCTCCAACTAGAACAGGTTGCTCAAGGCTTCATCCAACCTGGCCTTGAACACTTCCAGGGAGGGAGCAGCCACAACCTCCCTGGGCAACCTATGCCAGTGTCTCACCACCCTCACTGCAAAGAACCTTTTGCTAACATCTAGTTTGAATCTCCCTTCTGCCAGTTCAAACCCATTATCCCTTGTCCTGTCATTACAAGACTTTGTCAATAGTCCCTCCCCAGCCTTCCTGTAGCCCCCTTCAGATACTGGAAGGCCACTCCAAGGTCTCTTCAAAGCCTTTTCTTCTCCATGCTGAAAAGCCCCAGCTCTTGTAGCCTGTCCTCATAGCAGAGCTGCTGCAGTCCTCTGAGAATCTTCCTGGCCCTTCTCTGGACTGGCTCCAACAGTTCCATGTCCTCCTTGTGCTGGGGGCTCCAGAACTGTACACAGTACTCCAGGTGGGGTCTCAGGAGAGCAGAGTAAAGGGGGAGAGTCGCCTCCCTTGCCCTGCTGCCCACACTTTTCTGAATGAGTGTTGACCCTGCTTGGCCCAGGTGGTTGGACCAAACGTCAGGAAGACCCTTCAGGCCCAGTTTATTCATCTCCCCCTCCAAATCTTTGTAGGATGTGTCAGTGTCTCTGACTCGTGTGTGCATTCTGGCAAGAGAGAGCACACTGGGGAGCTGATGTGCAAGCATCAGAGCCCAGGCTGGAGTTTGCACGGGTGTGACTGCATGCACTTAGGCAGGAGAGCTTCTGCCTCTACATGTAAGCATGAGTATGACAGAGGCCAAACCTCTGTGCATCTGTAAGCAAGTGTGTCTGTGTGCTTGCACATGAACAGAACTGCTGCACGAGGGCACATGTGCAGGTGCACACAAGTGAGCTCAGGAGAGGCTGAGAATGTTTCCAGCTGCATGGAGCTCACAGAAGAGATCTCTGAGGGAAGCCGCGCTAACAAGAGCATCCTTCTTCCTCTTGCCAGCCCTTTGTGGCCTGTTGAAGTAATGTAGTTTTTGAGGGGGGAAGTCTTATATCTTAAGACAAACCACATACCTCCAGGGTGTGCATCCAGCCTGGAAAAGAGTGGAAGTGAGACAAGGGAACAGTCCAAGTCTCTCTGAGGTGTCACTGTGCGCACGCTGCATGCAATGACTGGGTCCCATCGGAAGCGATGGGGTGAGAAGAGCGAGCGAGCTTCCTTCAGAGGGCTTCAGAAACAGAAATAGGCCAATCCTAACGACGCTTCCACTTGAAGTCATTCCCTGTGCACATTCCCAAAGCACTGGGGATCCTCCAATGCGACCCTAGTTGGAAAAGGTGTTTCAAAAGCAGGCCTAGAGAGAGCTGTGAGGTGCAGGATCGCAGCGTGGTGTCAGAGCACACACGGCAGGGAGCGTGTTTGGCACGGAGCGCGCTTAGCCGAAACATCCACCAAAGGAGGCTCTGCTTAATCTCCGCTGCTTTAATCACACTCTTGCCAACCTGGGTAGGAGCAGAGAAGCAGCACTCCCAAATTCCAGAGAGATGAATCACCGGGTAACCTGCGGGACCCTGGTCATGCCGAGGTGAAGGAGAATTGAAACAGATTGCCAAAGAGCAGGAAGGCTCACGGTGGGAGGAGGGAGAAGCAGAGGGGACCGCAGGGCGTTCAGCAGCACGCAGCCCGACTGCAGTTTGCAACACGCAGTAACATGAGAGGGGAAAAATCCCATCCAAAACCTCCAGCTCCAGTCACCCTCTTTGTCAGAGGAATTTGAACTTCAGCTCTGACTTGACTGAGGCTGCTCCTGACCAAGGAGGTTTACCAGGCTGCTCTGAAGTTCTGCCTCACTGCAGTTCATCTGCTGGGTTATGATCAGCGAGCTCTGTACACAAGCCAGGGAGCTGAATCCTGAACCCATTTCATCTGATAGGATAGAGGAATTTGTAAGCTGTTGATCAGAATAAATGATTTACCAGGGCACTAAAAGATCAAGGCAGTTGTTTCTACAGGATCTCACAGCATCAGAGCCTGAAGTATTATGGCACTTTAAGCTTTACCCCCAGGCTGTCAACCTTGCTCCAGCTTCTTGAAATAAATAATTGCCCCACTCCTCATTAGCCAAAAAGTAGAAAACCTGTTCCAAAAGTTCCCTGCACACTCCTCCAAGGAAACAGGCATGTGATAAGTATCTGCTGCTGGAGAATACAGAGCCATAAGGAGTATAACATTTCTAATTCCTGTTTTGAATGAGATTCCCTAGGGCAGTAGTATGAAAAGAGTAAGAAAAAAAGAAAGGCTTCTGAAAATGCCTTTTCAATATCAACTCAAATTCTTACTTCAGCTTTCACTGTAATTCACTAGAAAGTTAAACATCTTGGTTCATGCTCTGGCCCTCTTTGATAGCCCCTTCAAATCACGGCTGTTCCATTGGGTAATGGAGCTGTAATACCCCAAACATCTGACTTCCCTTAATGAACCTTTAGGCTAATGGGACAGGAGTGTGACTGGGGCCATACCTCCACACTGCTATCAGTATGGATTGTTTCACCCTTAACCACTGTGAACACTTTCCAGCTCCATCAGAAGTCCCACCAAGCTGGAAACATGATGCTCCTGAGAGGGTTGTGAGCAAAGGGGAACAAATTCAGCACGTCAGGACTGCAAATGCCACTTCTAAATTTTAAGCCATTTACTGCTGGAGTGAAAAGAGCTGTTTCTGATTGCAAAAAGGTTGTAGCTCCTTCACCAAACGCTATGTGGCCAGTCACTAGAGGGGGCCAGAAAGCCACCTTGTAACAACAGGGGCTAGAAGATGGCTGGTGAGAGCATGGACCTACTCTCTGAGTAGCCCACTGAGAGGAGTAAGGCAGGCTCCAGCACCTTTGCTTACTACGGATGCCATTTACCCCATGTGTAGTCTCATTCACATGAATGGACATCTCCAAGAAGAAGCCTACTAGCCCCATGAGTAAATGTGACACTATTTAGTCTTTAAATAGCACTACCCTTTTGATGACCTTCCTCAATAATGGAATTAAGACTAGAAAGACCTCCAGGGTAAAATCAAAGTGAATTTGTCAAAAAGAAAGAAACATACCATGTCAGAGAGAACATACTATGTGGCCAACCTAAGTAGGAAACACATCTGCAGACAGGGAAAAGTTAGAGGTCATGGAGGAAACACAGGAAGCCAAGCAAAGTCCCTGGTATCCCACTGCTCCCCTAAGGTCCAAGAATTGCACTGGTTTTGGTTCACAGGAGCACTGAAAAGCTTCAGACCCTGACAGAGGGTCTTGCCAGTACAAGCACACTAAGAACACAGCAACTGTAAGACTTGATAGGCCAAGCACATAGAAGATGTGGTAGTTAGGAGCATTGAGATGATGGCAGCTGTGCCAGGAAAGGCCACATTAGTGCTGATGAGAACTTGCCATGTAGATGCATTGCAGGATGCTGCCAGTATCCAATTACCTCTGCTTGCAATGACAGCAGACTTTCTGTTAACTCCACTGGGCACCACAGCAGTGACCACCAGACACATCTCTGACAGTGTCTTCTGGAGCACCTCAGCCATGAAGACAGGCTACAAGCGTTGGGGCTCTGCAGCCTAGAGAAGGTTTCAAGGAGACCTTGGAGTGGCTTTCCAGTATCTGAAGGGGGCCTACAGGAAGGCTGGGGAGGGACTACAAGGTGTTGTAATGACAGGATGAGGAGGAATGGGTTTGAACTAGCAGAGGGGAGATTGAAGCTGGATGTTAGGAAGAAGTTCTTTTCAGTGAGGGTGGTGAGACACTGGCACAGGTTGCCCAGGGAGGTTGTGGATCACAGAATCACAGAATGTGATCTTTGATCCCATGCTGTGATTCTGTGGTCTACAACCTCCCTGGAGGTGTTCAGCACCAGGTTGGGTGAGGCCTTGAGCAACCTATTCTAGTGGAAGCTGTCCCTGCCTACGGTGGGGGGGTTGAAACTGGATGATCTTTGAGGTCCCTTCCAACCTAAACCGCTCTATGATTCTCCTGCTCACACTCAGTAGATGATCATTACACTTCAGCTTTTTGATTCCTGGGTGTACAGCCACAGGCTCTGCTGAACAAGGATGCCACCTTCAAGCAGGTCTCTTGGCATGCTGATGCCAAACCTGCATTTCACAGAGAATTTACTTTGCTGATGACCCCAAAGAAAATAAGGAACTGGAGACCCACAAAGCCTCTAAAGCTCTCCTTACATGCAGATCTCATCAGACTGGCTGGAGGGAAGGGGTGACATTCTGGCTCATTTGAAGTCCATGAGGGCTTCTGTCATCAACTTCTAAGTATCTCACCCTTCAGCCCACACTGACAGAGAATGTTTCTGGAGAACTTTGAATCTGGACAATGTTTAGAAAGCCACAAACTGAAGAACTGCTTTTTGTTTAAAGTCAGGTGGAGGCTGAAGGGAGGTTGTAGCCAGGTGGGGTCAGTCTCTTCTCCCAGGTATCCAGCCACAGAACAAGGGGACACAGTCTCAAGTTGTGCCAGGGCAGGGTCAGGCTGGATGTCAGGAGGAAGCTGTTGCTAGAGAGAGTGATTGGCATTGGAATGGGCTGCCCAGGGAGGTGGTGGAATTGCCATCCCTGGAGGTGTTGTAGCAAAGACTGGATGGGGCAGTCTGACTGACTGGATAGGGCTGGATGATAGGTTGGAGTGGATGATCTTGGAGGTCTCTTCCAACCTGGTTGATTCTATGAAATGGCTGTTCTAAAGATCTACCTTGTGCTAGGAAGGGAAAGGCTCTCTGCTCTCCTGCTGGACAGCCTTTCAGTCCAAGCTTTCATTTACATAACACCCATACAGCAAGGCTATGCCATAAAAAACTCTGATTGAAGTTAAGAAAAGCTGTCAGTGATGAGAAAGGTAGGACTTGCTTTTCAGCTCTTTTCTCTTCAACTGTCACTAAAAATGATTCACGACAAAGCCAAAGTCTAAGCAAGGACACGATCAGAACTGAGACCCACCATAAATTCAAAGGCTTTGCCTTCTGTTCTTACCTACTTGCTCTGTATCAGGTTACCAGAACAGAATAACCATATGAATCCAGAGAGACAGCCAAGTCTGATGACCAAAACTCAGCTGCTACTTGCTTAAAAGGTAAGTGATATCTCAAGAAACACGTGTTGGCTGCATGGCTTAAAACAATGGATCCTTGTAGCAAACCATAAAGCTCTAGTTAAAAAAAGGAGTTACACTGTAAGATGACATTTACCATAAGCAGCAGACTGTCAGGGCACTGATACCGTGGGCTGCAAGACTTCTGTGGGGCTGCTCCACAGAGGAAGTGAGGGGAAAAAAAGAGCTGAGCACTTTAGACATTCACAGAGTATTGGAAGAGGATGAACAGAGAGTGGCTTTCATTCCCTTTTCTCTCCTAAAGAATATCCCAGTCAATGTGGAGAGTGGGGAAGTAAAGGAGAAGGGAGAGAGAGGTTGGAAAGTGTCTTATTTGTTTCTCTTAAATCAGAAATCACTGAGGGTTTAGTGAGAGATTAGAGACTATAGAAAGCAGAAGAGGAAAGAAAGAAAAAAGGGGGAAAGGAATAAAAAAAAGGAGAAGAGCAGGAGACAAGGAGGAGAGCAGGAGATGAGGAGACAGAGAGCAGGAGACGAGCAAGAGACGAGGAGACAGAGAGCAGGAGATGACGAAGAAATGAGGAGAGCAGGAGATGAGGAGACAACAAAGAAACGAGGACAGCAGGAGATGAGGAGGGCAGCAGGTGAGGAGAAGAGGAGATGAGGAGAGCAGAAGATGAGGAGGGCAGATGAGGAGAAGAGGAGAAGGGCAGATGAGGAGAAGAGGAGAAGAGGAGATGAGGAGAAGAGGAGACGAGGAGAAGAGGAGACGAGGAGAAGAGGAGACGAGGAGAAGAGGAGACGAGGAGAAGAGGAGACGAGGAGAAGAGGAGACGAGGAGAAGAGGAGA
>WAAF01021101.1:415580-480588 GCA_013400475.1 Tricholaema leucomelas
CGGGGAGGCGAGGAGGGCAGGAGGCGAGGAGGCGAGGAGGGCAGGAGACGAGGAGGCGAGGAGGGCAGGAGACGAGGAGGCGAGGAGGGCAGGAGACGAGGAGGCGAGGAGGGCAGGAGGCGAGGAGGGCAGGAGACGAGGAGGGCAGGAGACGAGGAGGGCAGCAGATGAAGAGGAGACGAGGAGGGCAGGAGATGAGGAGAAGAGGAGATGAGGAGAGCAGCAGAGGAGAGCAAAAAATTCAAAAGAAAAAGAGATCAAAGAGAAGGAAAAAGAAGAAAGGGACAAAAAAAGGGAAGAAACCCCAAAGCAAAACAAACCCTCAAACAGAAGAAAACCTCAGAAAATCTGAAGCTCGAATAGAAACTTAAGATTTGGAAAGCAAAACCTTCTCAGAAACATCCCTCTAGTAAGAAACAATACATAACACTAACAACATTCTCTTATGATAACCCCAGCAGAGCCCTATGCTTTTTCAAATGCCAGCTGCACAGCCACAACCACCGAGATGGCTGACACTAAGTAGGTTGGCCAATGCATTTTGCCAAAAAGAAGGGTTTCATGTTTGGTTTAAGGAACATTAGGCCCCATCAGCACTAAAATGCAGGATGCTTTTAAGCAGAGAGATGCACAGACACAGTGAGTGAGTTCAGACTGAACTCTCCTCCTTCTCCTGCCCAGATGAAAACCAAACACACAAACCTCAACTGCAACAAGTTCAGAACTATGTTTCAAGTGCTCTCAGTTCTTTCTTTTACCTGAAGTGGCAAAAGCAACAGCAAGAACAACAAAAGGATGGTTTTGCTTTACACCTCTAGAGAAGAGTCAGGAGCTGCTCCTAAAGATCTCTTTGCATAAGATCAATGCTCCAAGTCTGTGGAAAGTTGGTAAAGTTTTGATCCACATCTCAATTTCACAGAGACTGCTCGTGGTACCCAGGGCATGTACCTGTACAGTAATGAATGTGGTTTTCTCTACTTAGAGCACGTCTGGGTTTGGCCCTCGGCCCCCCCCCTTTCTGATTTTGGTACACACTCCCTTCTCAAGAGGGTGCACAGGGCAAAGTCTTACTGGTTCCCTCTGCATTAGCCACCACCACTGAACCCCTGTTGCCGTAGATACTGCTGCAGTAACATTAGAGTTTCCACAAAGATGCTTCAGCAATTTACTCTGGTGATTAAACTGCAGCCAGGATAAATAACAGGGCAACGGTGAATTATGGGGCTACGACTCCATCGATGGGTCCCGGTGACATCATAAACCACAAGAACCAAGCTCGAGTCATCACAACTCCCAAGATGGAATTATAAGCTCCATCATTCAAACTCTGCTCTTTTAAGATATTTGATATAATCCATGGAGCCAACAAAATGAAAGGGAGAGCGAGGCAGAGCCAGACCGTCAGGCTCTCAGGCCAACCGCGTACTCTCCTGGCCACCACGAGTCTCCAGCCAAGATTGGTAACAGCTGCCCCAGACTGCCAGGCACTCAGCACAGCCAGGTACATGTCTTGCTTCGGGAGTGCTGCTCCAGATCAATGCTGCCCGTGGGGCTGCACGGCTCAGCACGCAAGCAGGGCTCTGAATCTTGCAGCCTGCCAGAAGAAGCTGGATTCCCAACAAAGGTCTCTGAGAGCACTGATGCCGCAAACTACAAAGAGAAGAATAAACACACACCAAGTACGAGGCTTTGTTTTCTTTGCTAGCTCCTTTTTGTTCTCTCGGACAGAGTGGGGTCACCTCTCTCCTAAGGTCTGATAAACCCCAGGGAGAGACGGACCCCCAGGCTCAGGTTGAAAGAGTCAGAGCAATCTTGCTTCTAAGCACTGAAGTAGCATAACGATGTTTGCCTTGTGGCTCTGCATCCTGATGGTATCAATGAAGGATCTTTTTTTAGAACAGACCAAGACTATTTGCTGGCCAAGAATTCTCTTTTCTCTTAGAAGGTGACAGGGCCAGGTTCTGAGCAAGTTGTAAACTGCTGACATTGATTTAAATGAGCTGAGGCTCTGGCTCCAAGCCCTACTGTGCTGGGGTGGTGTATACCTGCCGCTGCCGACTGCGGGGTTTGAGTAGCATCGATTGCTTTGTACCTTCTGGCCCATGAGATGGGATTTCAGATTCTGGACTACCAGAGAACAGAACGATCTATAAGATTAGTGATAGCAGATGGATCTTCTCACTCATAAAAGTTGTTTGTTTGACTTCAGTGCATAGCAAAAGTTGGATTTAGCAATTAGCAAACATTCAGCTGGTTTGGGATTTTTTGGCCTCGTCTTTTGAAAGGTTTTCTGCAGGCGTTTGTTTGTTTGTTGGGCATTTGGTAACACAACATCATGGAATAGTAAGATCTAAGGTCAAAGGGATGTAGCACATGGCCTTAACTCTGTAAAGGAAAGCAGTCTGTTAGCTCATAGATTCATAGAACGGATTGGGTTGGAAGGGACCTTGAAGATCATCTAGTTCCAACCCCCCCTGCCATAGGCAGGGACACCTTCCACTAGACCAGGTTGCTCAAGGCCTCACTCAGCTTGGACTTGAACATCTATAGGGTTACAGAAGCTGTGATCCAGGCATTGTGGGCTCACTCTCTTTCATGGTCAGCATTTTGGATTGTAAAAAAAGCTTCTAAATGCCTGTTGGGAAATCACAGTGGAAGTACCAAAGCAGTTCTAGACTGGGATGGAGGAAATGGTGAAACATTTGACACACCACACAGAAATCACTGTGTGCTCTACTGGCAGAGAGGAAAGCAGACTTGAAGAAAGGAGATGCTTCCACAGAGAAGGGCACAGAACTTGAGAGAGGTGAATCTCTCAGCAGTGTGCACTTGTGGCCAGGAGGGGCAATGCCATTCTGGGGTGGATTAGAAGAGCTGTGGTTGGTAGGTTGAGAGAGGTTCCCCTGCCCCTCTACTCTGCCCTGCTGAGGCTGCATCTGGAGCATTGTGTTCAGTTCTGGGCCCCCCAGTTCAAGAGGGACATAGAACTGTTTGAGAGAGTCCAGCACAGAGCCATAAAGATGATGAAGGGAATAGAACATCTCTTTTATGAGGAGAGACTGAGGGAGCTGTGGCTGTGCTGTTTGGAGAAGAGGAAACTGAGAGGTGACCTCATCAGTGTTTATAAAGATGTAAAGGTGAGTGCCAGGAAGCTGGAGCCAGGCTCTGCTGGGTGATCCTTAATGACAGGACAAGGGGCAATGGTGGAAGCTGAGGCATAGGAAGTTTCATTTAAACAGGAGGAGGATTTTTCCCCTGTGAGGATGACAGGGCACTGGAACAGGCTGCCCAGGGGGGCTGTGGAGTCTCCCTCTCTGGAGATATTCAAAGCCTGCCTGGACATGTTCCTGTGTGTTCTGCTCTGGCAGGGTGCTTGGATTGAATAAGCTTTGGAGGTCCTTTCCAGCCCCTGACCATTCTGTGATTCTGTGTTTCATCTATTCCTCAGTTCCATGCAGAAGCAGACAAAAAACAGGATTGGGTCTAATCAGGCACACAAAAAAGGCATCTCAAGCTGACTTGCTTTGTACATGCAATGCAAAAGGAAGCTGCAGGAGCTCGTGAAATACAACAGATAAGTCTTTAAAACAGGGCCTTACCTGATCAAATCTGCTTTAATCAGCTGCTAGCTCCATTTTACCTCTTGAACATGAGCTCCCAGACCTGCAAGGCATGCAGTGAGTTTTGTCAGCAAGCAAACACAACACAAAAGGAGAGAAAAACTCCAACTCTAAATTTCACCTTACCTGAGACTGCTCTTTTACTTTAGTCACTTTGCCCAGGTGACAAGATCTTTCCACCTGGCCAGAAAACAAAAGAATAGCAAAAGCAAAATCAAACCAACCAGGAAGAAGTGAGAGCAAAGTAAACTGCCTGTTGTTCTCTGCATGCTTCCCCCCCTCTCTTTAATTTCAATTTGCTAAGACAGTGAAATGGAAAATGTGCCTCTAATTATTACCCCTCTGTGCTTCCTAAAAGCCTCTCTCCGAACTTTTAAGTCTCCTCAAGTTTCAGGTCCTCTTTTTCTCTTACTCTCTTTCTTTCTCCCCCTTTTTTATTTAAACTAATCTAAAAAAGCTATAAAAAGCCTCTGACACTATAAATTCCCTTGTAAACCCTGGGTTTATAGGTTTAATTGCCTCATTTTACTAGCCTGCATGCTTTGTTCCTTCAGTATTTTAGAGAGCTGCCCCAGTATTTAGTACAAGCAGGCAACTTGGGGAAAAAGAGACCATCTCAGAGCCCTCTGCTAGAACTTGGATGTGGGCAGAGCTTTGGCAGAGTTGCATCCTACAGAGACTAAGCCTTGAAATGGCTCCACTCAGACTCATGCATGTGGGAAGCTGACCTAGACAAAAATGGAGAAAACCCTCAGCACTGGGAAGTTCAACTGTCCCTTGACATGGGCTAAAATCAGGCTCACAAAACACAAGGGTATGAGAAAACCCACAAAGAATCTCTCACAGGGGAAGGGGCACGAGGCAAGATTATTCTTGTTATTACTGTTACATAAATAGTTTCTTCCCCAAGCACTGCTAGAGCATAGTATACAATCCCAAAGACTCCAGAGAAGCAACACAGACACTCTTGTGCTAGGTGTGCTGCACAAACAAGGACAAAGAAGTGAAAGCCCAACCCAGAGAGCTCCCTCTCTGAACAACCATCCTCTTCAAAGAAGAGCAAGAGGGATGAGTATGGAAATCCTACCAAGATTCCTTGCTCCTTCCTAGTCTCTTGGTCCCACTTTTGATCCCAAAGCCACAACACAAGCAATCCACAAGACCCCCTTCTGCTTTGAACACAGATGTTTCCTGATGATGTCCCTATCCATTGACCTGACTTCCACACCGCTTAACCAGACACTGGGGCTGTCCTGTGTCTCCCCCTTTGAGAGGTGCAAAGAGAACAGATGAACAAGGAGTTGAGGTGAAAGCTTCTCTCATCATTTCTAGTCTTGAATTCAAGACTTTGTTCCCTGGCAAAAATGAACAGCACTGCCTACTGCAGACCTCTCAGCAAAAGGGTAGCTTTGCCCCACAAACAAGGATCCCAGAATCCATTTCTTGGCTCCCAGAAAACATTAGATGACATCCCTGGTTTCCTCTGAGTCTGGAGAGTCCTTTGGCTATCATATCCAGGTGATCTATTAAGAAAGACAGACTAGGCAGGATTTTATTCCCAGACTTCTTTACTGGTTCAAATCCAAACATAGAAAATTTTTAGAAAGAAGGGAGAAACAAATGAAGGCCTAAAATCTTACAAACAGTTTGGGTTTGGTTTAACTGAGGAAACAGTGAAGGCATCCAAACATGGGTTTGACTCCTTTATTTTCCCAAAGAGGTGAGGCTGTGAAGCATGATGTGCATGCACCATACACAACTCCTCTTTGGTAGCTTCAGAAAATATTGACTATTCTTAGCCAAACATATCAGAGAGAAAGAAATCTCAGGACTGTTAAGTGTCTGTAAGCTTCATGGCCACAGGTCAGCCAGCAAGAGCACACAAAGATTTGCTCCCTCGTGCTTTATCTAAACCATATAGGAACTTTCATTTCTTGAAGCTCTTCACTAAGTTACTGTGCTCTAAAACACTTCCCCCACCTCTGGTTACCAGGGGAAGGGCCATAGATGTTGTGTGAAGAACTGAATCTGCTTTCTGCAGCAGATGAAAATACAAGAGCAACAATCTCTTTATTTTTCCAAGTCACTTATGATTTTATAGACCTCTGTTGTATTGCTCAGCTACCACACAGACTGATGAGCCCTGGTCTGGTCGATTCATAGATACAGAGTCACAGAATGCACCCTGCTGGGACCTCTAGAGGCCATCTAGAATCATAGAATCACAGAATGCACCCGGCTGGGACCTCTAGAGGCCATCTAGAATCACAGAATCACAACCCCCCTGCAGAGGACAGTGACATCCCTACCTAGATCAGGTTGCTCAGAGCCCCATCAAGCCTGACCTTGACTGTCTCCAGTGATGGGGTCTCCACCACCTCCTTAAGCAACACACTGCAGTGTTCCATCACCCTCATAGTAAAGAACTTCTTCCTAATGTCCCATTTAAACCTCCCTTTCTCTAGTTTATGATGCTTTTCTCTCCTCTGGATATCTTTTCTTAGCTGGGTCCTGTGAAGAAGAAGGAAGAAATGTTTCCCTGGTTTTGTGGAAACAGAACTTAGTAGTCTGTGTTCACACAGCCCCTACTCCCTGTCCAAAGGAAGATCCTGAACAACCACACTGCTTGAGACATGAAGCTGTTGGCAGCAGGGCAGGCAAAAGGACCGATGCTGGAAGCCTCAAAGAGGACGGGAAGAGGTGGGAGAAGTACTTAGAGGATCGGAATCTGGAGGAAAAGTATGATGATAAAACAAATGAACTGAAGAAAGAACTCGTTGTTGGTGAAGTTGATCCTTCATGCTGCTCTGCTATCTTGTAAAAGGAGTTTTATTTGCCTTTTTGTGGGAGTCCTGGGAGGAAACTATTAAAGGAGCAGGCTTTAGGCAGTTTGTGGGGATGTGGGGATGGGCTATGCGTGAGCACGGGGGCGTGCGTCTGGGCCTGCAGGACTCTGTTTTCTCCCTCCCTTTTACAAGGGCCGGTGAGGTTACAAGGTTAAAGCCAGGGGGGACTTAGTTTGTGTTGTAAGAATTTTTACAAAGTGTAAAGGATCAAAGTAATTAGCTGAGGGTGAGAGCCTGAGACTGTCAGAGAAGCAATACAGCCCCTGCCTAGGAGTTTTGATTGCAGCTGGCTGGACTGGAACTCCAGATACTGGGAATAAGTTAACCAAGAGGTCTGCACAGCACAGGCTGTGTTGCTCGATATGAGACTTGTCAGGAAGAAGAAAGACAAAATTTTGGATGGAGCGACTGGAAAATGTTCCAGAAATGTGGCTGAATGAAGCACAGGAGCTTTTAGGTGTGAACATTTTAAAGCCAGCTGTCTGCTGCTGCAAGAGCTGCCAAACCATGCTGGCACTCCTCAGGGAGCAGGTCATTGCTTCCTGCTTCCAGCTGGCCTGGAAAGATTACCCAAAAGTCAGGCAGGGACTCGATTCAGTCTTCCAAACCAAGTGAAATGAGTCCCTCAAATCAGTCTTTCAAAGCAAGTCAACAAGAAGGAAACAGGCACAGGAGGTGATGAAACATCACCATCAAAACAGTGGATCCCAGAGGGGCAGGTCAAAGCTACCTGCAAGTGTTAGCCAAGCCCCTGAGTACCGGGGCTTGCTTTCTGTGCTGGCTCTCCTGGCCACCCATTGCTCTTGGGATGCTCTCCTCCTGCCCACCCAACAGCACTTCCACCAAGAACAACCAACCCACAGCAACCACTTGTAGTGTCAGAGCAAGGAAGCATCTCCCATTACACCACTCTCTCTGGGATTCCTTATCAAAACATATAGACCAAGAAGCATCCGAGGCATTCACTTCTAAATCCTTGCTGAAAGAAGCTTTGTCTCTCAGCTCACATTGCTCATCTTGAGAAAGAACCTTTGATGACACAGATCTTCTATGCCTACTGAAGTAGCTCTGGTTTTCATTCCTAGAATGATGGGAGATAGGTGCACAGCACTCACCTCACAGCAAGAAAACCGACTGCTGTTTACACTGCACAATCTCTCTGCTCATCTGGTGGTCCAGGGGCCTTTTTCCACCCCTCCACTGTGCAGACAAAGAACCAATATTGAGAAACACACCTTGAGTACTGTGTCCAGTTCTGGGCTCCTCATATCAAGAGAGATGTTGAGGTGCTGGAAGGTGTCCAGAGAAAGGCAGCAAAGCTGGTGAGGGGCCTGGAGCACAGCCCTGTGAGGAGAGGCTGAGGGAACTGGGGGTGTGCAGCCTGCAGAAGAGGAGACTCAGGGCAGACCTCATTGCTGTCTGCAGCTACCTGATTGGGGATTGGTCTCTTCTGCCAGACACCCAGCAACAGAACAAGGGGACAGAGTCTCAAGCTGTGCCAGAAGAGGTATAGACTTGGTAATGGGAGGAAGTTATCACCAGAGTGATTGGCATTGGAATGGGCTGCCCAGGGAGGTGGTGGAGTCACCATCCCTGGAGGTGTTCAAGAAAAGCCCGGATGAGGCACTTAGTGCCATGGTCTGGTTGACTGGCTAGGGCTGGGTGCTAGGTTGGCCTGGATGATTTTGGAGGTCTCTTCCAACCTGATTCTATGATTTTTGCAATAGGTGTGAGTTGAGATCTCTACCCAAAGACACTGCCCTGCCCATGAATGCTCAGCTCCAGGGCTTGCTCAGGGGAGGTTTAGGTTGGACTTTAGGAACAACTTCCTTGCCCGAAAGCATTGTCAAGCCCTGGAACAGGCTGCCCAGGGTAGAGGTGGAGTCCTCATCCCTAGAGGGCTTTCAAAGCTATGCAGAAGTGGTGCTGAGGGACATGGTTTAGTGGTGACCTGGCAGTGTTGGGTTAATGCTTGGACATGATGATCTGAAAGGTCTCTTCCAACCAAAACTGCTCCATAGTTCTGCATATGTAAAATGCCAAACTGCAAAGCACATAAACACAGACTCCACCACTGGAGAGCCTGCAAGTCCCTGAAATCACACTTTTTGTTTGGCAGTAGTAACTGAGAAGAATGAATTATGTCCTATCTTAGAAACAGAGATCAAGGTCTGCCAGCCAGCCTCAGAAGAGCCTGCTGGGCACTATAGACTTCACCGGGATAGGCCACCAGATCCCTCAGCTCTCCAGGACCTGCTCAGCAAAAAGCTGTGGGAATTGGGGGAGATAGGAAGGAGTGAGAAAGCTTAGCTGGTGATAAATCATCCTCCCTACTTGGAGTACTGGGATGGTGTCAGGCAGAGGTATTTCTGCAGCTGCTGTGGGAAAGATTTGCTCATGAAAAAGCTTTTTTTAAAATAAAACTCTACTGCATCAGTTTTATTAAATGTTCATAATCCACATCTCACCTTTCCTCCCCAGATTACATCCACCTCTGTGAAAGGGGAAAAAAACAGAGAGATGCCTAACCACAGCTTTGGCTCCGAGCTGCCTTCTGTCTCCAGCCCCTGTGAGGATGAGTTAGTGCTTTGGAGATGTTATTGATCTCCAGGCACAGATTGTCTGGCTGCATGGCCCTTGTGTCTCCTACTCAGCACCACTCCACCACCACTGAGATCTTCCTTCCCTTGGCATCCCCCTGCTTTGGAGCCTGTTTGAGATGCAGAATGTAGAGCTGGCAGGTGTGGCTCCATGATGGCTCACAGCCATTTATCACACACTTCTCAATAAGCTAATAGCCCTAATGTGTGAAAATTGATTTCTGGGCTGAATGCAGAAGTCCCAGTGATTTACACTCTATTTCCAATTGATGAGGCT
This sequence comes from Tricholaema leucomelas, assembly GCA_013400475.1. Lineage (NCBI taxonomy): Eukaryota > Metazoa > Chordata > Aves > Piciformes > Lybiidae > Tricholaema lacrymosa > Tricholaema leucomelas. The sequence goes on from WAAF01021101.1 coordinate 424,924, forward strand.
CAATTGATTTCAATAAGTACTAAAATATTTACCATACTGAAAGGCAGGGGGAGGGTGTGTGTGGAAGGGCTGGGAACAGGGTCATCAGGCACAGGCAAGTTTCTCAGTGGTGCTGGTACACAGCACCCACAGCCCGTGGATGGGTCCATCGGGAAAGAAAGCATTTGGTGTAAGAGGAAAGCTACTTTGTCAAAGTTAAGTTGTGAGAAGGAAAACAGTGGCAAAAAGAAGGAAAAAAATTACTTGTCATAAACACAACCTTCCAGCTCTGAGGCGAGCTAAGATTCTTCTAACTGCCCTGACTTCTGGGAAATACAACCCTGGGAAAACACCTTTGATGCTGCGTCCTGCCCAGGCCGGTTTGAACTTCAGCTACCTTTGCCTTTTGATTGTCACAGGCTCCATAACAGCAAGGCTACATTAAAGGTTCATGTGAAAACAAGGTTCAGTGAGCTTCCCAAATACCTATCCATGGCTATCTGCTCTGAGTGAAGCCTCTCCAGGCACAGCTTCCCACAGGACAGGTATGTGGCATCCTTGGATGGCCAGGACTCACCAGGGGCAGTCGCTGAGTGGGACAACACTTCCCACTACCTAATCCCTGAGTGCTGGCGCGCACTTCCAGGCTGCCCAAGCAGAGCAGACCAATGCATTCGGGAGAAGATGGAGGAGGGAATGGGAAAGGAAGGCAGGCTGATGGAACTCTCACAGTCTATAAGCTTGCCTACATTTTCCTGAGTGCCATGGAGGATGTATCACCCTTTTCACCAGTCTCCTTCCACCTGAGCTTGAACCAATAAACATAGCTCTCATCTTTCCCAAGTCATCCTACCCTTGCCCTATTTATCAAGCCTCCCTTCTCCTCCCCTTTCCTTGCCTCTATAGAGTAAAGTTCTCATTTACCAGATCAAAGGTTAGCCCTTGTCAGACCAAAAGCTTTGAAATACATCTCAGCAACTAATAATTTCCAGGTTTGGAGCTGCCCCTATATCTTTCTTTGTCACTCAAAAGAAAGGCAGGGTGGAGGCATTCAAGCACTTCACAGAAAATGCTGAAACCCCATCTTTTAGCAGGGAGGCCAAATTCCAAAGTTCAGATCAAAACCTAGGTGTGAAACTGCCAAGAGTCACTGGGTAGTAACTTTTCTGAGGTGAAAGACAGCTTTGGGAGGTTTCACCCATCACACATTTCCCCTCAAGGCCTCATGTGATTTGCCATTGGAATGGGCTACCCAGGAAGGTGGTGGAGTCACTGTCCCTGGAGGTGTTCAAAAATAGACTGGGTGAGGCACTTTGTGCCATTGGACAGAGCTGGGTGATAGGTTGGACTGGATGATCTTGGAGGTCTCTTCCAACCTGGTTGATTCTGATTCTATGTGGGCAAGTTGAGCTGCTGTCCCATCACGGCCTTCATAATCCTGCTTGCAGAGGGACTGCATCTGCACCTGTTAATCTGACAGTGCATGAGTCCATGTTTCCAGGTCAATCATTACACATGGAGCTGATATCCTCACAGCCCTCGAGTTTATCACGGCATGAGCTACTGTGAGCTCATCCCTTAGCAACTGGTGCTGCATTTCCTGCATAGGTCTTTTATGAGTTCTAAAGACGCTGGCATAAGCAGAGTTTCTCTGTTTCTTGTCATCCATCTACTCTGGCTGCTATTCACTCATAATGACAAAATGCTCTGGGGACTATGAAACAGCACAAAGAAAGAAAACATATTCAGCTAAACAAAATAAAATCCTATTTCTACCAATTTCCCAGTACAGCAGTGTCAGAAAGCGAGGAGCATGACATGCACCAAGCTCAACACACATGACATGGCCCAGATGTACCATATTAGCTCCCTGACAGATGTGGTTCCAGGTCCTCAGCTGATGAAGCTCAGGAGGACTTTGCTCAATCACCCCAACTGGACTCTGCTTTATAAGCATTTGTTGAACCATCCAAAGGAATGGCCACATTATGAGGCCTAGGACCAGTCTTTAGCTACTGCACAGCAAGAGGAGCCCATGCAGCTCTGTCAGTTCAGAGCAGGTGGCTCAGTGAAACTTCAATTTCAGAAGTTCTCTGCAAAGTCTCCATCTGCCAGCTACAAAGGAACTGACTGACCACTCTCCACATCATTTACATTTGTTGTTCTGGTGGTCTTGGGAAAGTGCAAATGAAAACAGCAGCTTTGCTTTCCAGCAGTTCCGTTTTCCTTCTTCAAAGCACTGCCCAACCTGACAGCTAAGTTTTGGGGCTGAAGGCTCAGAGCATCTCATTGCCATTAGTGCCAATCTGCACTGAAATTAAAGCCTAGCACTCTACCTAATGGAAACAATTCCTCTCTTGGCTGTTCTCTTTTCATGACAGAATCACAGAAACACCCAGGTTGGCAAAGCCCCTCAAGATCACCAAGTCCAACCTAGAACCTTAAACCATATTCCTAAGCACCACATCCAAACAACTCTTAAACACCCTGGTACCCTATGGCAGATACTTTAACAGGATGAGGTTATTCACCCAAGCAAAACCATTTGCTGCTAGAAAGATTGTCTTGCTCATGTGTTCCCTTCTGATCTCCCTGCATTTGAAATGGCAAAGAGAGAAATGCTGTCAATGCTGTCAGCAAAGGGGGTTTGGCCAGCTGCAGCAGTGGTGAGTTTGGTCCAACAGCTAATCTCACTCATTCTCTGGTTTTCCAGATCTCTATTTTAGATAATTACTCTTTTTCTTAGCATATACAAATGCAACCATCCCTCCCCATGTGCATATACAAAGCAAACTACCCCTCCCATGTACATCCATGAGATAAGGATGCATCAGAAAAGAAGTCAAATCCACAATAACACCCAGATGTCTAGTGGGGAAAACCAAACCAGTTGTGATTCCAAGGCTCTTTCTTCCTCATCACTGACCTACTCTGTGATGTGTAAGTTATTCCTTCTGTCTCTGCTTTCTCTCACCTTGCTGAGGAGCTACAGCTGTGTTGCACTTGGAGGACCTGGTACAGCAAGCTCTCAGCAGTGTAAAGCAGTACTAATTGTTATCCACCTTCCCAAAAGGATGACGTAGTGTTCAATCAGCAAATGTCCCCGTTTGAGCTCTCTAGGTGAAAAATGATATGCAAGTGCAAAGTGTGTTTTAAAAATACTGGGAATACATTTGATAAATAATAAAAGAGGAGAAACAGCCTTTTTAGCCTATGTCTGTTCCTCTGGCCAGCCCCATTCCCCTTTCTCTGCTCACTCTGCAGAGCTGTATAGAAAATCAGAATCCAATCTCAGCAAATCCTATTGACTGTCTCCTGTCACTCACCTGATTAAAGGTTCCACTTACATCCAAATGGTTAGAGCCATGACTCTGAGCCATTCATAAACTCGTATTGAAGGATTAGCTTTCACAAACTTTGCCTTAATGATTATGCATTCTATTGATCAGCAGGGGGAACTATAAAAATTGACACCAGAATAAACTTTGAAGGACTGCTCTCGCTCAGCACAACCGGGATCAATTTGAATCGACCAGGATGATAGGGAAGGGGGAGGATGAGCAACCTCTCTCCATTAGCTGGGCGTAATCCTGATTAGCTAAACATTTAAGTCTTTTTTCATCTGTCTCAATTTGACTGCAGAAATCCAGCAGCATCTTAGTGTGAAGTAGATTATCAGACCTTGAGGTTAGCTCTCTGAAATGCATTGGTGTGTGTTCGCTCCACCTTTGCTCCAAGATAAGACTCCTCAGTAAAGGGGGTCAGATAAGTAAAGACGTCAGTAAAGACCCCTTTGATGTGCACATTTTCTCATCCCTGTTCCCCTGTTTAAAACAAACCAACACACCACAGTGATTATTTGGTTCATGGAGAGAATCATAGAATCAACCAGGTTGCAAGAGACCTCAAAGATCATCCAGGCCAACCTATCAACCAGTCTTAGCCAATCAACCAGACCATGGCACTAAGTGCCTCATCCAGGCTTTGCTTCAACACCTCCAAGGATGGTGACTCCACTACCTCCCTGGGCAGCCCATTCCAATGCTAATCACTCTCTCTGCCAACAGCTTCCTCTTAATATCAAGTCTATACTTCCCCTGGCACAACTTGAGACTGTGTCCCCTTGTACTAACAACAAGGAAACAGCACATTAATGTGGCATAGGTTCCTAAAGCCAACCAGGAATTCTCTGGGTTTTACCCTTGGAATTCTTTCACTAACCCCTTTGGAACTGCAACCAGGAATTCTTTGGGATTTACCCCTGGATTTCTTTCACTAACCCCTTTGGGACTGCAACCAGGAATTCTTCAGGGTTTACTCTTGGAATTGTTTCCCAAACCCACCCTTTTGGGACTGAATGTGTATACATTTAGGGACCCAGCTTTGGTTAGCCTGCCTGAAGTAGGAAATGGCTGAAAAGAGATGTGCCCAAAATTTTAACTACTTTTCTGAGTATTTCACTTGGTTCAACAAAATAAAAAATATCTTCTGTCCATAAAATTTGCCTCTCTCAAATCCCCAAAGCATCATAGCTGTACCAGTAGTAATAATTTCATTGCATTGTCCTGAGCAGTGTTCTCCAGCCTCTAGCCAGAGCATACAAACATACAGACAACTGCCCTTCTAAAGGCATCTGCAGGTTAGCTGAGGATACCTCCTTCCAGTCTCTCACAGTCATTGCATTTTACTGCCTAATCACAGGCATTAAAATGTCATTTCAACATAGTCGCCACCAGTTTATGCCACCTGAGCATTCAGCCCTGCCAGTTCATGGTACCAAAGTTAAAATCTCAGCTGTGAAGGGCAGTGAACAGATCTCCCCAGTGTATTCCAGTTCTAGAGCATGCAGAGGAAGAATAGCAGGGGCTTCCTGAGAGACTTAAAGCTGCATCCAGAACTTGGCTAACATCTCCCCATGAGTAGCTGTCCCGTTGCAAGAACCATGGATAAGATCTAGCCCAGGGAAGCAGATGGTTTTGATCACAGAAGAGACCTTATCTACAGCGCAGCCTTCATGGCCTTTGGAGTCCAGCTCAAGTTTGCATTATGCTACAATATTTTCCCAGACTCAGTTCCAGGTGGTCACTGAAATCTGGGTCTCTATTTTACTATGAAGTTTACTCACAGAGTGAGCAATCTGTTTGTTCTTGTTTGACAATAATACAAACTTTCTCACATGGCATCCCAGGCAGTTGGGCTAGGCTGAGCAGAAAGGTAACAAAAACACCCAAACAAACTGAGTGTGAACCCAAGAAATTGGCCAGTTTGAAGAGAAGTCATGCAGTAGAATGCAATGGTTAAGACTGAACATTCCTAGGGCTACAGGAATTAGGTAACTGCAACTGAACAGGATTCATCTCCATTTTAACAATCAGAAAATGCTGTTTATGTAAATAAACCTCCAGACACAGGCATCTCCCTGAGGTTCTACCACCTATCTGTTCTGCACATCTTTTGGGGGATGAAAAGGTTCACCTTCTAACTAGCATCTCAGAGTAACAAGCATGGCCATCTGCATGGACCCAGAAAGAACCGAGAGGTGCGGTCCAGACAGGTAGGCAAAGTCCACATGATGAATGCAGACAAAAGCCAGAAACAATTCTCAGATGTCTTCCAAGACACAGGCCCAACAAAAAAAGACCAGATGATGTACCCAGTGAAAATCTGGGCTCCCCCAAAGGTAAATTCAGAAACAAAGCCAGTACCATGAAAAGGTGAACTACTGTAAGGTAAAAGCACAGGTGGGTCAGGCTGATCAGAAGCTACTCAGACAGCCAAATTAGCAGTGGAACGCTCAGGGGGTGTGGGAGTTACCTGCTCCTGCTGCTAGGAAGCGTGCACTGGCTGCTTCAGCGAGTCTGGACACTCTCCTGGAAGGTGTCAGCCACCTGGAAATAAACAGATTACATATAACTAACAGGTAACTAATAACCAGAAAGCCAGGAACAGACTTTTTACAAGGGCCTGTAGGGATAGGACAAGAGTAAATAGATTGAAGCTGGAGGAGGGCAGATTTAGAGTGAAGATTAGGAAGAAATTCTTTCCAGCAAAGGTGGTGAGACACTGGAACAGGTTGCCCAGGAAGGTTGTGGATGCTCCCTCCCTGGAGGTGTTCAGGGACAGGTTGGACAAGGCCTTGAGCAACCTGGGCTAGTGGGAGGTGTCCCTGCCCATGGCAGGGGGGTTGGAATAGGATGACCTTTAAGATCCCTTCCAACTGAAACCATTCTATGAATCTATGAACTAATAGGTTGCCTTCCTTTACAGAATTAAGGCCATGTGCTATATCTTACATCTTTTGAATCTAGGAAAAGAGGCATATTTCACCTTACATCTTTTGAATCTAGGAAAAGAGGCATATTTCCATGATTGGAATAGAAAAGCCAAGATAGAAAAGTTATCTTCCAATATACAAAATTGATTTAAATCAAGATTAAAAAAGAAGGTATAGAACACTTAAAAATAAGAACAAGACTTAATCACAAATAAAACTGTGCACGGGATTAACTGCATGCAAATTGCAAGTAGAGATCAAATTGGTGACTTTTAAGACAGCCTTTGAATGTTATTTATTTAAACAAGTGCTGTCCAGTAGCAGTTTAGAATGGAATAGAATCATAGAATCAACCAGGTTGGAAGAGACCTCCAAGATCATCCAGACCAACCTAGCACCCAGCCCTAGCCAATCAACCAGACCATGGCACTAAGTGCCTCATCCTTTCTGATGGACACCTTTGGCTTTTCTTGAACACCTCCAGCAATGGTGACTCCCCCCCCTCCCTGGGCAGCCCATTCCAATGCCAATCTCTCTCTCTGCCAACAACTTCCTCCTAACATCCAGCCTAGACCCTCCCTGGCACAGCTTGAGACTGTGTCCCCTTGTTCTATTGCTGGTTGCCTGGGAGAAGAGACCAACCCCACCTGGCTACAGCCTCCCTTCAGGTAGTTGTAGACAGCAATGAGGTCTGCCCTGAGCCTCCTCTTCTCCAGGCTAAACAACCCCAGCTCCCTCAGCCTCTCCTCACAGGGTTTGTGCTCCAGGCCTTTCACCAGCTTTGTCACCCTTCTCTGGACACCTTCCAGCATCTCAACATCTCTTTACTCTCAGAGTTCTCTAACAGCTTTTAAAAGCTCTTCAAGTGATGAATTTGGAGTAGATGATTTTCTCATTTGAATTGGAGGCCTAAAGAGAATAAGTGGAAAATCAAGTTTTGCAGCAGACCAAAGAAACAAATCTATGAACTTCAAATACTAAAGGATAATTCTAACAGAAGTGATCCATAATGGATGCAAGTGGAGTCAAAAAAAAAAAGGACTTAACTGCTGACCCAGGGAGAATAAAACCCATAGCTGAAGTGTTCACTCCACACAGCAAAGCAGAAAGAAAGAGATATATAGGGATGATAAACTGATTTGGCAAAATTCATTCCAAATCCATACATGATCAATAAGTCCTTGTGGAAATTGTTGGAATATGAGGCTGCTGGCATTCAGTACAGAAGACATTAATAGACATCTAAGTGGTTAAAATCATTTATTAACAGCATAGCTTTAAAATATGATGACATGACTAAGGTGGGTACATTGGAAGCACTGCCCCACACTGGCACTGAGTAGCTGTCAGACTTTTAAAGTGATTTCCAATAGTGCATCTTGTCTGAGCTCGACACAGGAATGGCATCAAAATGTGCTGAGCTGGCACGCAGGCATTGTGGTGCCCTGGCACGGCCTTGGGATGCTTTGTCAGTCAGAAATCACAGAATGGTAGGGCTGGAAGGGACCTCAGAAGATCACTGAGTCCAAACCCTTGCCCAGGGCAGGTCACACAGGAATCCATCAGGCAGGTTTGGAAATTCTCCAGAGGAGACTTTTCTGCACTTCCTTCAGTTCAGAGGGACAGGGATCTGCTGCAGAGAGTCCAAGGGAGGGCTACAAGGATGATGAGGGGACTGGAGCACTGCCTGATGAGGAGAGCATGAGGGATCTGGGGCTGCTTAGTCTAGAGAAGAGAAGACTGAGAGAGGATCTAAGAAATGTCTATAACTATCTGAGGGATGAGGGTCAGGAGAGGGGGAACAGGCTCTGCTCACTGCTCCCTGGGATAGGACAAGCAGCAATGGATGGAAGCTGCAGCACAGGAGGTTCCAGCTCAACACAAGGGAGAACTTCTTGACTGGAAGGGTCCCAGAGCACTGGCACAGGCTGCCCAGAGAGGCTGTGGAGTCTCCTTCTCTGGAGCCTTTCAAGACCTGTCTAGGTGTATTCCTGTGTGACCTGAGCTAGACTGTATGGTCCTGCTCTGGCAGGGGTTTGAACTTGATGATTGCTTTGCATCCCTTCCAAGCCCTGTCATCCTATGAGCCTGTGACTCCTCAAACTCTCTGGGCAGCCTGCTCCAGGACTCCAGCACCCTCACCATTAAGAAGTATCTCCTCATATTGAGGTGGAACCTCTTGTGCTCTAGCTTGTGTCTCCTGTTCCTTGTCCCACCACTGGGCACCACTGAAAAAGAGTCTGGCACCTTCATCTTGACCCCTGCCCCTCAGATATTTACAGACATTGATCAGATCCCCTCTCAGCCTTCTCTTCTCCAGACTAAGCAGCCCCAGAGATCTCAGTTCTTTTTCACGGGAGAGATGTTCAAGTCTCCCAGTCATCCTCATAGCAATTTGTTGGACTCTCATTTGAATTTGGGAGTCCAAAACTGCACACAGTATTGCAGGTGTGGTCTCACCAGGGCAGAGCAGAGAGGGAGGAGAACCTCCCCAGACCTGCTGGACACACTTTTTTTAATGCAGCCCAGGATGCCATTGGCCCTCTTGGCCAGGAGGTGCTCCAAGATACGAGATCCGTGGGAAGCTGGACAACGTCGATGCAAAAGTCCTTCTACACCCAAATGGCAGTTCTGCTTCCAGCTCTTTTAGGAACTTCAAGCTCTAGTTTTGGGAGAGTTCTGGCAGTTCTGCTTCCAGCTCGTTTGGAAACTTCAAGAGCTCTTCTCTTGAATTCCAAGTGAAATTGTTTAAGTAGTTCTACCACTTTGAACCTCAAATGCGTTTTCTGTTTCAAATTGTTCCTTGGCTATTCCCTGCTCACCAGACCTCAAACTACTGGAAAAATACCTATGCAGTAAGAGCTGAAATGGTGACCACTGAAGTAAGTGCCAAGATAACCCCTCCAGACTCCTACCCACACTACTGAATCATTCTGACCAAGAATGAAAGCTGCTGGGGAATGGTCCCAAGGAGAGGCTTCATTTGAGCTGCTGGGACATCAGTGGAGAGTGAGGTGAATATTTATCTTTCTAAAGAGCAACAAGGTAGGAAAAAAAAAGTACAATCCCCTTGCAGTTGCCAGTGATAATGGATGCTGTGTGAGCTAAAAACCCAGCAGTTAAAAGCTACATTTATTATCACTCTATCTCACACCAGCAAATTTATGATCCCTTCCAGACCTAAAACATCAAAGCAGAGCAGGAGTCAGAGCCTTTTCAGACTGTTATTTTTTTCTTCTTCTTCTTTTCACATAGATTGCTTTATTTATTTTTTAAAAGAAGGTGGGCATTAAAACCAAAATCTGACCTTTGATCCCCTGAGGCAACTCATTACTTACAAGGGCAAATAGGGAGCTGAAAGTTTTTCCTGCATGAAACCGTAAATAATTCTTACCTAGGTCCACAAATCACTCCAGGTTGGTAAAGTAAATAGTAATTGGTGGCTTTCTCCCTAGAGGCAGGTCTGAAGGGGGTTGTAGATTAGAGTTAGGGATTTTTTTTTGCTTAAAAAAAACCCCCACTTTAAAACCCATGTTCAGCACTCCAGATGCTCAGGTAACACGTGAAGCTTTGGAGGTGTGTGTGTGTATGAGAGAGGGTTGTGGGGAGGGGAAGGGTTTGTGGTTTCTCTTATGTTTAGTAATTTCTCCTGTCAGAATTTAGGACTCACAACTTCAGGGCAAAGAGGAGTGTTAAAAAGAATTAAATGCCAGATATACACAGCAGCCTTCTCTGGGTGTTATCAATAAGGTTTAAGAAAGGGATTTTCTTCACACCTCCTCCAGTAGCTCCACTGATTAGCTGGGAGCAGCAGGAGGCTATTGCCTCCTGCCCTGCTTTTCCACAACTCTAAGATGACACACACATTGCCAGCTTCCACTGGTAGAGTTTCCCCCCAAACATCTGAAGTTTACTCCAAATATCTGAAGTCTACCCAAGTCCAAATGCCTTTTGAACCATCACTGATTTCAACTATTACCAAAATTGGTGTATTCAATTACACTTGTACACAAACACCTAAATAAAAGGAACATACAAAGAATCTCAATGTCAGGGGCTGGAAGGGATCTCCAAAGCTCATCCAGTCCAACCCCCCTACCAGAGCAGATCACACAGGAACACACCCAGATGGGTTTTGAGCATCTCCAGAGAGGGAGACTCCACAACCCTCATAGGCAGCCTGTTCCAGGGCTCTGTCCCCCTCACAGGGAAAAAAATCCTCCCCATGTTTACATGAAACTTCCTATGCCTCAGCTTCCACCATTGCCCCTTGTGCTGTCCCTGGGCATCACCCAGCAGAGTCTGGCTCCTTCTTCCAGAAGGAAGACATTTTTGTACACCAAGGTTGGTGAGAGCCTGGCCCAGGCTGACCAAACAGGTGATAGATGTCCCATGCCTGGAACCATTGCTGGAAGAACACAGATAACTGAGTGAGAAGCTACACCAATATTATCAACACCAGCTGAAACCTTCCCACAGACCTGCTTGTCACCGAAAAAGGACTGTCCCAGTGTGGTGGTTTTCCCTACTGGAATATACTTTTGAGAGCTTACTGATGGCAAGCCAAAGAAAAGCCATTAAATGCAAATTAGTCCTGTGCAAAACACAGAAATCCCCCCAAAAAGAGATGTGCAACTGTCAACTGCTGATGAGGAAGATCAGAGTCATGAGGAGAGAGAGAAAGTGGAGTTGGAAAGTGGATGATTATAAACGCGACCGACACATTCCTACCTGCACGGACTGACTGCAGCCAAACACAATTATTTGCAAGGAGAAAACTGGTCCCAAGCCTGCTTCTATTTCCAAGAAAAACAACAGGTCATAAATCTGTATTTAATAATTGAAACAAATGGCCTGACTTTCAGCCAGGCTGAGCACAAGGCATTGAAGGAACCTAAAGTATTGATTAAGACATGAGATTTTCCTACCTGGCCTCTGACTTCTCCGAAACCTTCAAAGTTCAGTGCTGAAGCCACAGGACTTTCATCTTAGACAAGATTAGGTTTGAAATTTCTGATGTTTACCTTCCAGCTGCCTCACTCCCAAGATCTAAGGCTTGCTGAGCTCTGCAGCACGTGCCAGAAGAACCACCAAGGGCCAGAAAGTATTAGGGTAAAATATGCAGGAGTTGCACTAACCTCCCCCCAAAAGCAGCCTCTTTCATTACATCCCTGCAGCTGACATAATCGGGATATAAAGCTCTGGTAACCTGCACTACTGAAAAGCAGAGTGGAGAGAACGTTTGGTGTTTCCTCCCTACAGCTTCCCTTTAAAAGATGGGTTGAGAATAGCAAAGCTGGTCCTGAATAGTTGCTGTTTCCACACAGAATTGCTATGGTAAACCAAATGGAGAGAGGGTTCAATTTGAGTATAGTGGGTTAGAAAATGCCATCCATTCAGAGTGTGCTTCACAAGGAGGTCACTCATCCCTCCTGAAATGAATCACAGCCCTGAGAAGAGTAGTTTTGCAGTGATGATTAGCAGCAGAATCTCACTCTTTGGTACAAGCTGTGATCTCCTCTTGTTTTACTAAGGAAAAGCAGGATTGCAGGATGTCAGGGGTTGGAAGGGACGCAAAGAGATCATTGAGTCCAAGCCCCTTGCCACAGCAGGACCACACAATCTAGCTCAGGTCACACAGGAACACATCCAGACAGGCCTTGAAAGGCTCCAGAGAAGGAGACTCCATAACCTCTCTGGGCAGCCTGTGCCAGTGCTCTGGGACCCTTCCAGTCAAGAAGCTGCCCCTTGTGTTGAGCTGGAACCTCCTGTGCTGCAGCTTCCATCCATTGCTGCTTGTCCTATCCCAGGGAGCAGTGAGCAGAGCCTGTTCCCCCTCTCCTGAACCTGTCCCCCCTCTCCTGACCCTCATCCCTCAGATAGTTATAGACAATTCTTAGATCTCCTCTCAGTCTTCTCCAGACTAAGCAGCCCCAGGTCCCTCATGCTCTCCTCATCAGGCAGTGCTCCAGTCCCCTCATCATCCTTGTAGCCCTCCCTTGGACTCTCTGCAGCAGATCCTTGTCCCTCTTCAACTGGGCAGCCCAAAACTGAAGGCAGTACTCAAGCTGGGGTCTCACCAGGGCAGAGCAGAGGCAGATGACGGTGATCTGGGCCTTGACTTCTTCAAGTCTTTAACAATGAAGTGACTTATTTGCAGTCTCCCAGCGAATCAGGAAATTGTTGTTATTCCCAGACAGGGAACAGAGACAAAGGAAGATTAAGCACCCAAATATCATGCTGGAAGCCTTTGGCAGAGTAGGAAACTGAACTCACCCCTCCTTTCTGAAACGTAGCTCAGGTTCTTACACATCAGGCCATCATTCCAGCCCTCTCGTGATGCAGAGACACATACACAGGGCTCAAAAGCACAAAGGCAGCAGCTAGTTAAAGATTCCTGCTGGCCCAGACTCAGATCCTGTCTGGACTGAGGGAGCAGGTTTCTGGTTTCAAAAGGAGCTGAGCTGAAGTTGCTTTCCATCAGTTGCAACCTTTTTAACAAAACAGAGATTTTTCTCCAGCAAGTAAAGCCATAAATCAGGACATCTCCTGAGGTTCTTTCTTTTTTTTCCTTCTCCCTTTTTTTCCCCCTAGTTACTGTGCCCTCCCTCCCCTTTCCATCCCTCCAGACTTAGTTCATAAACATTAGCTTTCAAGCATCTCTTGCCCCAGAGGACATATCATAAACATCATGTTAAATATTTAGAACAGGAAACCACCTCACTTTTCTGTCTACATAAAAGCTATCTTGGGAGGGTGCATTTTCTGTTCTTCTGCCTTTCATTTATTTATTTCCTAGTGTCAATCACTCCAAGAACCAGTACATTCACCAGAGATATTTGACAACAGTGTTTAAAAGCCCCTCCTGTGCCCGGGCAAAGGAAAACGTTCCCAGACACTTCAGAGAGAGGTCTCCAAAGCACCCTGCTCCTGGTGCTACTTCTGCAGGTCACGTAGTGTGAAAGTACAGAGCTCAGAAGCAGGACTCAACTACAATAAACTAAGGTCACTTTGCAGCACTCCCAGAACCCACTTCACTGCTCAGCTTCCAGCTTGCTTATCTGAACTTCCCAGAGTGTTCCCAGCAACCATTAAGTTCATATGCAGCAAAGATGTTTAATAATGGCCAAGCACTAAACACCTCTAAGTGCCATCATGCTCAGCAGTAAACAACGGAGGTTTCAGGTTTGGTTCGAAGCCAGCAGGAGTCGAAGGTATAGAGCACAAAAGTCTTTCTGATGAAAGTGAAGTGCCACATGCCCTCACTCTGTCCACTTTCCTTCCCACGGTCTTTGAGATGCCTTCCAAACCAAACCTTTCTATGAATCTGTGCTAGTTTGAGGCTAGCTGGAATATTTTAATGAGGAAAATTAGATTACAGGCTGTGAAAAGGCAACAGTGGTGATGTCTACTACACTCATAGGCTTGCTGAGATGTACAAGAACAAGAACACAAAACATAGACAAGACAGTGTCCATGTGTGTGTCCCTGTGGTAGTCAGTGCCTGTGCTTCTTTCTCCCTGTGTAACCCAACTAATTCTGCTCCCAACCCCCACCCTGATGAAACTCCAAGCTCACCTTGACCATAAGGCAAACTCTGGGGTAAGGTAGAGGGGTGGGAAGAAGGTGGAAGGGTGGTTGGGAGCCCCTCCTGGGGACTCTGGAGACTCCACCACTTCCCTGGGCAGCCTGTTCCAATACCAGGTCAGAGTCTCTTTGAACACTCCCAATCACCACATTCTAACTCCTCCAACTGACAAATCCATGCCCAGAAAAATCCCTCTTTTTCACCTCTAGTCACTGTTCCCAGCTATTCCTGCAGTCCACATTACTCTCTTCTCTATTTGATGTGTATGCCCATCAAGTGCTGGCCTCTTACTCTATCCATGCTGAGTACTGCTCACCTCAATCTACTGAACTCAAAATCTTCCCCCATAAGTTGGTCTCTGTAGAGCTTTAACATTAATTTAAATTCTTCTAAGATTTCAAATGTTAATAAGAAGCTGTTCAAAATGGGAATCATAGAATCAGTCAGGGTTGAAGGGACCACAAAGATCATTTAGTTCCAACCCCCCTGCCATGGGCAGGGACACCTCACACTAGATCAGGCAGTCTAGAGCCTCACCCAGCCTGGCCTTAAACACCTCCAGGGATGAGGCTTCCACCACCTCCCTGGGCAATCCTTTCCAGGGTCTCACCACTTTCATGGTAAAGAGCTTCTTCCTAAGACCCAGTACAAAGCAACCTTCCTAAAGTACCAAATCCATGGAGAAAAAGAAAGCAAAAGTCAGACCTGCAGCCCTCAAAGTACCTTTTTCTTTCACAGCACATTGCAAGGTCACAGTAATTCATTCTCCACCATCACTGCCTTCATTCCACCTGGCTGAAACTCAGTTCAGCTTCAAGGGAAGGCAGTGCAACAGTTTGGCAAACCATAACGTCCTGCTTCAGTCCTGTTTGGAAGATTTAAAAGCTGTAAAGGGCTTGATGTTGGCTTTTCAGACGTGGACAGATCTCACCCATTGTGCACAGGTGAATCAAATTTTCAATGATGCAAACTGAAAAGCCTTGCCAAGTATGCATGCAAGAGAAAGAAAAACAAAGATCATAAAGATTTATAGATTGCTTCAAAATGCACTCACCCTAAACCATGAGCTGCTCCTAAAAGCACTACCAGCCTGGCTGAGAAGTTGTAGGTACATGAAGGACTCATTCTGCTGGAACGAGTGCTTTAGTGAGGGTCAACAGAATTAATAAGCTAAAAACTTCAGGGTATTAGTTCAGTACCTCACAACAACAATAAAATTAGAAGTTTATGTCTTTGATTTAGATATTAAAACTTAGAAGGATATTTTAGGTTCTAAAGACACAGGGGACCATGGTGGTCTACTTCTTTATGCTCATGCATAACACATCCCAGAGGATTCTGTTAGCTGGTTTCTGCAAGGTCCACAATTCTGGCTCCTTCAAAAGCTATCACTCAAAACCCAGAAGCTCAGAAGTGAAAACCTTCAGCTGTGCAGGGTCTAGATTCACAGAACAGTTTGGGTTGGAAGCGACATTAAAGATCACTTAATTCCAATCCCTCTGCCATATGCAACGACACCTTCCAGTTGATCAGTTTGCTCAAGGCCACAACCAACCTGGCCTACAACACCTCAAGGAAAGGGGAATTCATGACCCTTGAGCAACCTGTTCCAGTGGGAGGTGTCCCTGCCTATGACAGGGGGTTCCAACTAGATGACCATTGAGGTCTCTTCCAACCTAAACCATTCTATGATTCTACGACCTCCCTGGGCAACCTGTTTCAGTGTCTTACCACCTTCACTAAAGAATTTCTTTAGATTCAAGAAGGTTGGAAGAGACCTCCAAGCTCATCCAGGCCAACCTGGCACCCAGCCCTGGCCAAGCAACCAGACCATGGCACTAACTGCCCTATCCAGGCTTTGCTTCAACACCTCCAGGGACAGCGACTCCATCACCTCCCTGGGCAGCCCATTCCAATGCCAATCACTCTCTCTGACAACAACTTCCTCCTAACATCCTGTCTAGACCTCCCCTGGCACAGCTTGAGGCTGTGTCCCCTTCTTCTGTTGCTGGGTGCCTGGCAGAAGAGACCAAACCAACCCCACCTGGATACAGCCTCCCTTCACATAGTTGTAGACAGCAATGAGGTCTGCCCTGAGCCTCCTCTTCTGCAGGCTGCACACCCCCAGCTCCCTCAGCCTCTCCTCACAGGGCTGTGCTCCAGGCCCCTCCCCAGCCTTGCCACCCTTCTCTGGACACCTTTCAGCACCTCAACACCTCTCTTGAATTGAGAAGCCCAGAACAACACACAGTTCTTCCTAACATTTAGGTCTCCAACCAGACTTTAACCAGAGTGTCCAAACTCCATGCTGGCTAAAAAAAAAAATTTCTCCTTACAAGCACAAATCCTCTTGCCACAGTCCTGGTACTCCCTGCTTTAAGTTAGGCTAACAATGAGGAGAAAGTTTCCATCACATTAAGGCAAGCCAGAGGTGGGATCACAACTGGAAGTGTGCAAAAAGAAAATGAGCAAACATCAAAAAACAACAACAGATCATATTTTGTGATCAGTTTTGTTTCAGGCAGGCAGGAAGGTTGAGGCTGGTTCTAATTTGAATCTAACCAGTTGGCCAGGCCCTACCTTATATATTATCTTTGGAATGTGAGTCATTTGGTTGGCTTAGTTATTTTGTCTTCTGTAACATGGCACTCCTGACTGCAACGGTATGTGGGAGCTATTTTTATTGGGTAGTAGTGAAAGGAAGTGATGGATAGAGCTGGTTGGGAGCATTTCAGCAAAACATTTTTTCATTAGAAGTTCCCAGTTGCTCAAATGTGAAGTTGTTCACCCAGAATATTTTGCTGTTTGAAAACAACACCGGGCGGGGGGGGAGTCAATTCAAAGTAGCCCATTTTAGTGCTTCTAAAGAGAAAAGTTCAACTGATTCAGCCAAAATAATTTTGTTTTGGAATTAAAAGACAAAAATTGAGTCAAAATGTTACTGGAGAAAGAGTAGGCAGACCTCATGCAGGCACCAAACAAGCAATGCAGAGCCAATTCCAGCTCCTGCTTAAGAATGCACTTGATTTCTTTTTTCCCTTTAGATTTTATGCATTTGAAAGTTTTCAAGGCTTTGGTTTTTCATCTCAGTTCAGAACAGTAGCTCCTCTTTTTCATAGCACCTTCAAGAATTTTAGGCACATCAACACCTTCCACTTTTTTCTTTTGTTATTGTTGGGTTGGTTGGGGCAGATGGCATCCTGGGCTGGCTCAGGAGCAGCGTGGCCAGCAGGACAAGGGAGGTTCTTTTACCCCTGTGCGCAGCACTACTCAGGCCACACTTTGAGTGCTGTGTCCAGTTCTGGGCTCCTCAATTCAAGAGAGATGTTGAGGTGCTGGAAGGTGTCCAGAGAAGGGCAGCAAGGCTGGGGAGGGACCTGAAGCACAGCCCTGTGAGGAGAGGCTGAGGGAGCTGGGGGTGTGCAGCCTGCAGAAGAGGAGGCTCAGGGTAGACCTCATTGCTGTCTACAACTATGTGAAGGGAGGCTGTAGCCAGGTGGGGTTGGTTTGGTCTCTTCTGCCAGGCACCCAGCAATAGAAGAAGGGGACACAGTCTCAAGCTGTGCCAGGGGAGGTCTAGGCAGGATGTTAGGAGGAAGTTGTTGCCACAGAGAGTGATTGGCATTGGAATGGGCTGCCCAGGGAGGTGGTAGAGTTGCTGTCCATGGAGATGTTGAAGCAAAGCCTGGATAGGGCAGTTAGTGCCATGGTCTGGTTGATTGGCTAGGGCTGGGTGCCAGGTTGGCCTGGATGAGCTTGGAGGTCTCTTCCAACCTGCTTGATTCTATGATTCTGTAAGCCACACACTGCATGAGCAAGGGCTTGGAAAGGCAGGATCCCATAAACATTCTCCTGGGCAGGGTCATCTTGGTGCTGCGGCATTCAGTCCCTACATGATGCGGTGTGGTCAAATGGAGCTGGTAAACCACATGCTGGAAAACTCCCCAGTCCCAGGTGCCCACAAAAGCCAAAAATTAAAAGGGTGTATCCTCAATGGATGACCAGCCACTCCTGAGACCCTGCCTTTCCCTCTGGGGCTTTCCTAACAGCTTTCAAAAGCACGGCCAGCTCCATCTTAAGCAAAGCTGGCCAGTGATCTAGGAAACTCTTCAATTATAGATGAGCACCAATAAACAGCCAGTGATTTGCTGGAAATTATGAAGTATAAATAATTGAGAAGCAGGGAGTTGGCCCAGAGGTACCCTTCTCTCTTGCTGATTCGTCTTAATGCATTTCCTTGATGCAACTCCCTGCTGTGTACCTAAAGTTGTAGGGAGCAGCAGGATAATGGCCCTTGAAGAATATGCTGACCTGCTTGGACAGAGTTATAAATATGTGAACATCTACCAGGCTGAAGGGTGCAGCTAAGGAAAGGAGGTTAAGCCAGGCAGACCAACTGCTTCCAGGATGGAAATGGGAAATTCTACCTGAGCACACAGAGGTTCTCCAGTCCCAGTGGACAACAGCATCTGGCAACAGCTTGTGTGAAAGAACTTGAGCATGTCTGTGCTGCTGCAATTTCATGGCATCATTGCACAGGAGATTTGAGCACTGTGGTGCCTGAAGCTGCCCTCAGTCATTGAACATGCTCAGAGCTGTCCTGTGAGAGAGGAGTTAACTTCAGGGGTCAGAGAATCACAGAATGGTTTGGGTGGGACATCTGGAGTATCGTGTCCAGTTTGGGGCCCCCTAGTTCAAGAGGGATATAGAACTACTTGAGAGTGTTCAGTGCAGAACCACAGAAATGATGAAGGGAGTGGAACATCTCTGTTATGAGGAGAGGCTGAGGGAGCTGGGGCTGTGCTGCTTGGAGAGAAGGAGACTGAGAGGAGACCTCATCAATGTTTATAAAGATGTAAAGGTGAGTGCCAGGAGGCTGGAGCCAGGCTCTGCTGGGTGATGCCCAGGGACAGCACAAAGGACAATGGTGGAAGCTGAGACATAGGAAGTTTCATGTAAACATGAGGAGGATTTTTTTTCCCTGTGAGGGTGACAGAGCACTGGAACAGGTTGCTCAGGGCAACTGTGGAGTCTCCCTCTCTGGAGATGTTCAAAACCTGGACGTGCTGCTGTGTGATATTGCTTTGCCAGGGGGGTCGGACTGGATGAGCTTTTGAGGTCCTTTTCAGCCCCTGACATTCTAAGATTCTATGATCATCCTGCTGCAGTACCCCTGCCATGGGCAGGGACACCTTCCACTAAACCAGCTTACTCAAAGCCCATCCAATCTGGTCTTCACTTCAGGAATGGGGCATCCACAGCTTCTCTGGGCAATCTGTTCAGTGTCTCACCAGCCTTATGGTGATGAATTTCTTCCTAACATCTAATTTGAACTTATTCTCTTTCCATTCCAGACTGTTAGCTCCTTGTCCTGTCACTACACTTCCTGATAAAGGTTCTTCCTTGTCTTTCCTGTAGGCTGTCTCTAGGTGCTGAAAGCCCAAAAGATCTCCCTGAAGCTTTCTCTTCTCCAGACAGGACAAGCTCAACTCTCTCAGCCTGTCTTTGTGGCAAAGCTGTTCCATCCCTCAGATCATGTTCATGGTCTCCTCTGCATGAGACTGAGTCGGTCTATGTCTCTCTTATGCTGGGGGCACCAAAACTGAATACAGTATTTCTATAATGAATCCTCAGAAATTGGAAGACCTTGATCTTCAAAATCCTAACTATGGCTGGCAATGGCTTTTCAAATAGACAAGTCCCAAAATGAGGGAAGGAAGACTTTCCTGGACCCACAACTCTTGGGTAGGGCATGAAACAAAGCCAAAAAGCCAAATCTGCAGCTCAGCAGGACTCAAAAGCAAGAGCACTACAGAGAATTTGCTTCCCAGGAGAACAGGGCTTCAGTCAGAGCTTCTCCCTTAATGCAAGGGGGAAAAGTGACCAAAATTTTCACCTCTGAGAGGTTTCTATGGAGTCTGCCAGATGGGCAAATTGTATCAGAGAGGATCATTTCCCTCTGTGCTTCTGGGTCAGAGATCGTGAAAAAAGTCCAAATGGAGGTAGTGCAAGGACCACAAACGATACTTACAAAGAATTAAGAACACCTCCCCATGCTCAAGCATGGATGATTCTAAGGGACTTCTCTTGTCAGTGCCCATCAGTTAACAGCTGCCTCACATCTCAATGCTTATGCACTTTTAATCTGTTAATAAACCTGTGGATGCTGTCAAGAAACCACATAAAATACTACAGACATGAAAGTCTCACTGATAATTTGTGGCAATGGCTCCCATCCAGTAACAAGCCACTGGATCACAAACATATTTGCTTTCCTGAGCTTTGAATGTGTCACCTCTAACTTGAGTGAAACTCTTTTGGCTCTTGCACTGATAAGTCAGGCATTTCCTTTTCTCAGGTGGGAAAGATGAGCCAGATGGTGAAGGTGCTTCATCAGAAGCTTCTAAGACTTTCAAAGCTGTCAAGGAAACCGGAGATTAAAGCATAGGATGAGTCAGGCCTAATAGCTACACCCAAGGTGTCTAATTCAGAGCTATTCCCCCTGTGTTTTCTGTATGGCTTGGACAAATGGGCAATTGACCTTATTGTGCAATAAACACCTCAGACCAGGCACAGAAATTCCCTCTGGAAGTGCCTGCCTGTCTCCACTGACTCACAGGAGTGACTCTACGATGTTTGGGCTTCCACATTTCAGACAGGTAAAGGAAGCAGATCAGGTTATAGGACAAGAGGAAATGGCCTGAAATTGTGTCAGAGGAGGTTTAGGTTGGAGATCAGGAACAATTTCTTTGCTGCAAGAGTGGTCAGGGATTGGAACAGGCTGCCCAGGGAGGTGTGGAGTCACTATCCCTGGAGGTTTTCAAGAAGCTTGTGGGCATGACACCTTGGGACATGGTTTAGTGGCCATGGTGGTGTTGGGTTGAGGGTTGGACTGGATGATCTCAGAGAGCTTTTCCAACCAAAACAATTCTATGATTCTATGAAACAGACTAAGCACTCTGAGTATGTGTTGTTTCTAGTAGTTTGCTATGTTTTTTTTTTTTCCCCTCTTTTCTTCTTCCTTTCTTTTTGTTTTTCTTCTTTTTCTGGGTGGATGCAAGTTACATGGACACTAAAGGAGCAGCACAGCATTCATGAGTGTCCATGTAACTCACATCCACCCAGAAAAACTAAAAGAAAGGAAGAAGGAAAAGAGGAAAAACAAACCAAACCAAAACACCAAACCACTAGAAACAACAACAAGACAAAAGACTACTCAAAAGCTGGGAGAGAAAGCTGCTTTGCTCATGACACTCATGTCCACCTGACCCAAACCCTTTTCCACCAAGAAAAGCTCAGGCACATAGAGATTTCCAGGGATTCCTGAAGGCAGCAGAACTAGGCTGGCAATGTGAAAAACAGGTCGCCCAGGCAGGTTGTAGATGCCCCGTTCCTGACGGTGTTCAAGGCCAGGCTGGACGGGGCCTTGAGCAATCTGATCTACTGGAAGGTGTCTGTCCATGGCAGGGGGGTTGGAACTAGATGATCTTTGAAGCCCCTTCTAACCCAAACCATTCAGTGATTCTATGATCTCGCCACAAGATATAGACATGCGACAGCTCAGTGAGCACAGAGAGTAGATCTTCACATAAGGTTAAATTTAGCTCTTGGGCATAACCAGGGCTTCTGATTAAAGAGAACAGAATATATTCTGCCCCCACAAATGCCCAGGCAGCTCCCTTGTTGCCCTCTCCCACTCCTGGGCTATAGGAGGAACAGGCTGCAGGAAAGCAGCTAAGTGTCAGGAGACTTGAAAAGGGCTTGAAAAGGGCTGGGGCGGCTGCGGGAACCACAAAATCCTCCTGGACTAACGAAGTGGCTGCAGAAGGGAACTTGGAGCTGGCAGTGTCTCCAAGGCCAGCATCAGGGCAGGATGGGCTGATGAAGTCTGAGTAGATGCCACAGCTCGTAGCTTTTAAGATCTAAGTAAACAGTGTAAAGGGACATGGAACCAGGGCTCAGTATGCAGATTTTTGCTCCATTACATTTTTGAGCTGTTTTTTCTCTTTTCACTCCCAGCTATGGAAGACGCCAAAGCTGTTAAATATCAAGCGTGTATAATGGGAATCCCATAAGCTGGGGGAATGGCCAGGATTCAAGGATATGTCCAGAGCAGGAAAAAAAAACAACAACATCAGAAAGAAAAGAAAAATAAGAGAGAAATAAGCATGGAGACGTGGGTGGAGGAGAAGGAGGAGGAGGAGGGGGAGAGATCAGACCCATGACTTCTCAGCGGCTATTCTGGTTTTCAGGTCACAGCTTAAGAGCACCAGAATTATTGTTATTATTGTTCCTCTTATTGTTATTGTTATTAATCATAGCTTTTACCCTTGGCTCTAAGAATCTGCAAAGAATATGGGCCCTTTTATGCTGGATCCTGCACGTAAGCATTACACTTCTGGCCAGAGGTCTCCTCTGCAGCTCTGCAAGCTGTGCTGTGCGCTGAGCACAACACATTCCCAGCCCAGCATCAAAGGAATGGGTCTCTCAGGACCTCACCTCTACACTCCTCAACTCCTCTTACAACACCCCTGCCACTGGAGGAATCTTGGCCCCAAACTTTCTTGTAAAGATGGTTTCCTTTTGGACACAATACTGAGACATTAACACAAGGAGATGAAAAATGACCTCCTACCTTCAGATCTGAGGTTGACAGTGTCATGTATGACAGGGTGGGAGGCAGGATGAAGTGATAAAATGAGATGGGAGAAGAATCTCAAATACAATGGTTTTCAGATGATGCTGCAGCCTCTGATTATTTAGTCACATTCACCAGGCTGGTTAGCAACCCTTTATCATACAAGATTCCTCTTGGTGCAGCCTCAAACCTCACAGCCTACAGACAAACTCTTATCTGTGGCTGTCCTGCCCAATGCTACTGCTGTACTTTTATGACATAGGATAAAGTAGGAAATCCCACTGCTGTCCCAGTCCACTACAGTTCCAAGATGGGGTACAGAGAACGATGTGGCTAGGAGGAAGAAAAGGTCTTGCTATGGCTTGGGCAACAGCAGTGGTTGAAGGAGAGTGCAGAGAGCAAGGGCACTGATGGGATCATTCAAGACTAGGTAGAGTCCCACATTTTCTAGCAGTGTTGGGTTAAGGGTTGAGCTTGATGATCTTAAAGCTCTCTTCCAACCAAAGCAGTTCTATGATTCATAGATTTTAACAGTCAAAAGCTACCAGCACTTACACCAAAGGGCTAATGAATATACTCACAGTATCAGGGTATGACAGGGGTTGGAAGGGACCTCTGAAGATCACTGAGTCCAACCTCTTTTCCAAGGCAGATTCACCTAAAGAAAGTCACACAGAAACACATCTGGGTTTTGAATGGAGACTCCACCACTTCTCTGGGCAGCCTGTTCCACTGCTCTGTCACCCTTCGGTTAAGGAAGTTCCTCATGTTTAGGTGGAACTTCTTATGTTCTAACAATACCCAAACTAAACAAACACAGACCCCCAAACAAACAAACAAAGAAAACAAAGCAAAACACTAAAGGCCCCCAGAAAAAAGTGGAGGGGAGGCTCCGAGCCACCCTCAAGTGAAGTGCTGCAGAAGCTGGCACTTCATCACAGAGCACACATTTGCACACCACTCATTTCACAAGCCTGCAATACGATTGACAACACCACAGGTGGATAAGAGAACCAGAAAGAGAAAGGAAAGGCTCTTCCCTCCCCATTCCACTGTATTTGGCCCTGCAGGAAACCTGTGCAGCAGGATGAGGGCAAGGGAAGGAAAAGGTCTTTTACTTCCTCAGCCACTTACAATAAGTTTATCAATAGCAGTAGAGGCTGCTCCTTCTAGCCAGCATTTCAGTTCCTGCTGGTTTCTTTCCTTTGCAAAGGAATACCTGAAGCATGGTTGCTGCTGAAGGCCAAGCAAAGCTGCCTGATCTAAGCACAGCCCTTACTGTTTGCACTCCATCAGCCAGTGCCAGATTTCGGCCTAAAAGCTGGACACTGTGAAACCCCAAGGCCCCAGCCCCAGCACACTGGCCAAGTCCTAAGGGTCAGTACCAAGGCGTGTTCCTGGAAGCAGTTTACATCTTGCACAATGAGCGAAGCACAAGGAAGAAGAGGGGGTGGGGAAATCCTTTCATCCTGTCACTAAGAAAGTTGATAGGCAGCTGCCTCACCCCTTCTGGTCTCAAATCTGTAATGATGATTTACAGCACAAAGGAACAGCTTAATAGCAAGACAAGAAGCAGTTAAATACTCTGAAGGAGGAAGGACAACAATATTTAGTAATACAATAAGAACCATTCCCTCCTCAAAAACCATCTCCCTTTTCCTTACCTTCTTGAAACCACTCCACTGTGTCTCAGGCAAAAGTCCACAAGGAGAAAAAGAGGGTTTCCCTCCCCCTTCTTTTTCCTAAAATAATCCATTTTGCTGCTTCAGACAAGCTGTTATTCATCTTGAACCTGTCCATCCCTCCCACTGGGAGCTCCAGATGGATTTACCAGCTAATCCAGTTAGTAGCTCCTGCCAGCCATGGCATTCCAGCATCCCCTGATACAAAGCTGGGGAAAACTGATGGTGTATGTGTGTGTGATAGAGTACGTGGATGTTTGTGCCTGCAAGTGTACGTGTGCAGGCCAGAAAGGGAGACAGTGACCAAGAAATTACTTTAACCCCAAAGTCCCTTTTCTGCTCTCACAGCTGAGCTAAACTTCTAAGCTGAGCAGCACAGAAGCTTTTGCAGAAGCAGCTAAATAAAGGAAAATGAGATGCTAACAGCAAAACAGCATCAACACAGCAGATCTTCTCCACACCCCCAAGCTTTCTGGTGCTCATGTGAAGACAATTATCTGATAATCCCCAGGATCTTCAGAATATATAAAATATAGGCAGGCACAGCAGAGCACCACACAATTTTCTCACAAAGTCTTGTGCTATTCAGTCCTGGTTCACTCAGCTCCCTTCCCACCAACAGCTTCTTTCCCTTTCCCCTGGGGTCAGCCAGTTGGCCATGTTAAAAAAACAAAACGTGGCAGAGATCAAAACTGCTGTTGCCAGAACTGCCAGATGTGACTTGGGCAGCAATGCCTACTTCACAGGGGGTAAAGTCACAATAAGTAAAGGAACAAGAACAGTCTGATGCTGCCTGTGTACTGTTATTGTCCTATTTTGGCCTATAGTGCAACTGAGGTTAACACTATTGCCTTAGGAATAAGAGTGCACTGGGGGCCATGCCTCCAAAACAGCATCACTCTTCCAGGAGGACATTTCTGATAGCTCTGCCTCAAGATTCCTTTGCCTTGATGGTAAGACAAGCCTGTTGGAGAGGACTGGGGAGAAAAGGAGAGCCTGAGTATTTGGAAGACCACGTAAGGAGCCAAAACACAGACACACCAAGCAGACCTGTGTGGTTCCTCAGATGGAAATGTGTCTCCTTGGTGAGCATGGAGCCATGTGGGAGTCTTTGTGTGCTGCTGCAAGCACAGGGGATTGCTTTCAAAATGGCTTCAAATCAATGGGTCAGCCCCTTGGTTGCTAAGCCCCTACCACTCTGGCTTCACTATTCTTTTAAGGAGAGCTGCTGCAGCCATACCGGGAAGGTAGCCCAGCAGAGCCACACACACTAAGTGGGAAATGAGCAAGTGTCACGAAACAAAATCAATAGCCTGGAGCCAAAGCTGCTTCTCTCCCTTTCCTGTCTCTGTGTGTGCATGTGTGTGAGCGTGTAACTCCAGGGCTTCTTTACCTCCTCCATTCCTTTCTTTCCCCACGACTGCAAACGTTGCAGAGCATGATAATGAAGGCTGGTGTCCAAGCCACCAGACAAGCCCATCACTGCGATCAGAACAACTGCGAGAGATAGTAGCCTGCAGGCCCATCAGGCTGTCTTGATGCTGGCCAGCCTCATGCACATGAAGATGCCAATCTCGCCTCTCTTCCATCCCTCCTCCTCCTCTTTGGCAGCCCAGTCTCCTCACCCTCCTCCCCTCGCCACGCTCCCCTCCTCGCCCTCCCCCTTCTCTCCATCCATGCAGCGCACCAGAGGAACGCCAGCCTGGGCCACATCCCAGCCGCTGTCTCTTAACCATTCTGATAGAAAATGCCCAGCAGGCTGAATCTTTCCTAGAAAAGCAAGGGGAGGTCGGAAGGCATATGGTTGCTGTCCTCTAAGCTCTGGGTGACAAGGTCTGTGATGCTGCATCCTTCCAGGCAGAAAAAGGAAAGAAATAAAAAGGGAGGGAGAGAGAGAAAAAGAGAGAGAAAAAAATTGGCCTGCTTGGGCTTTGGGAAATCACAAGCTGCTCCCTGCAGCGAGCAAACCTCCCTGACCCTGTGCCACACTGCTGGGCACGTATCACACCACACTGCTGCAGCACAGGAGAATTTGAAAATGCAGAGTCTGAAATCTCTCACCAATTCTGCAGCCATGGTCTATTCTACCCTCTGGAAAGAACAAACACCTGGCTGCCTCCCCTCCCTGACCCACCACAAGGGCAGGTTTTCAGGCACGTTTGGTGCTACAGCTGAAGAGCAAAGAGAAGGCAAACACACACCTCAGAATCATTACCATTTCTGTCGCCACTCTTGGCAGATGTGTTGCTCAGCTGCACTCCCAAGGTTTCTTCAAGCCCTGCTGAAGGTTTGCCCTGCCCTCCTCTGCTCCTGCTCCTTCAACTCTCTGTGCTAAATGCCTAGGCTGTTCTGGATAGTGAGTGCAATGTGGGCTCTGGAGAACAAGCCCACCACTGCATGGGAAGGCTGCATTCTTCTCAGAGACTCACTCCTGCACTAGACAGCCAAATCCAGTAGCTGAAATCAATCAGGATAAAGCTTCCACTTGTTTAGAGTCCATGCAACATCCTCTGTCTTGGCTACTAACACGATTGGCATGATGGAAAAGCTGCAAACTCAGGTTGCATTTTGCCCTGAGGTAGAGGCTAAGTTTGGGATTTTCACTGCAGGACTTTTAACAGGGTTGTCTTTCAACAGCAGCACGTTCCCATCAAACACAGAAGGGAATGACATCTTATTTCTTCACTGAAAGAGCACAAGGCCTGTCCTTTCAGACAAATGGGTTCTCTCAACATACAAATTCATGGATCTCCCTGACTATACCAACAAAGTTTCTTTCCAAACCATAGATCTCACCTTTAATAATCAATATTTCCTTTCCACTTGCTCAGCTTTCAAGGTCATATGTTGAAGAAATCAATCACACCTTCAGGAATCTCTTCCTCTCAGGCTGATGCCAACTCTGACATTATGTGGAATCTGAAGCAAAACCATACCAAACAGGGCTTGGGTTTGTCTTCCCAAATGGAAGGTTAGGCCAAGAAAAAGAAACTGCTGTTTGTCCAGAGTAAAAGGGCAAATAAAATGATTTCCAGGCTTTTAAAGAACCTATTACATATAGTGAAGTAGAAGAAAAATTACTTGATGACAGTGGCCTTTCAAAATCCTTCAGAGAGCAGGAGCAGGGAGCAGTCAGCCAAAAGCTATCTATATTCTGCCACTCTTACACGTGCTCAGAGCCCCTGCTGGAGAGAAGGCCACTCACAATGATGATACTGTATTCAAAACACAGAACAATTACCTGTACCCTTACACACCACCATCTCCACTGAGTCCATGCAGTAGCATTTAAAAATATTTATCTGCCTGGGATTTGAGCTTGCTGTAACACTACACTGCACTGGAATTCAGTCTGGGCTAGAAGAGCAGTGAAACAGAAGAAAAGTTTGGGAACTTCTGCCCTTGTCTTTTCTTTTCAAGACAAACTGTCTCTGCTGTTAAGATGACTACTGTCCTAGAAGCAGAGAAATGGACAAGTTGCACCAGATGCCAGTGAGCAGCATCACACCTGGGAAAGCTGTGGGCAGCCACAGCACTAAACAAGATCAGGGGGTTGGAGCACCTCTGCTGTGAAGACAGATTGAGGTTGCTGGAGTTGTTCAGCCTGGAAAAGAGATGACTCCAGGGAGACTTTCCAGTATCTGCAAAGGGAGTACAAGAAGGATGGAGACAGACTGTTTACAAAGGCCTGGAGTGACAGGATGAGGGCAGTGGCTTTAAACTAGAGAAGAGCAGATTTAGACTGGATGTGAGGAACAAGTTCTTTACCACATGGGTAGTGGAAGACTAGAACAAGTTGCCTGGGGAGGTGGTTGGGGCCTCATCCCCAGAGATATTCGAAGTGAGGCTTGACAGGGCTCTGAGCACCCTGATCTAGTTGAGGATGCCCCTGCTGACTGCAGAGGGGGTTGGACTGGATGACCTTAAACCCTCCAACCCAGACCATTCTATGATTCCATCTGCTATAGCTGGGTCTTCATGGGTCTTCACACTTGAACTGGGAATGCACTGGTGGAAGGCAGCCCTCAATGCAGTAGGAAACCCAAGAGCTCACCAACTGTAACAGCCCAGATCTGTTCAGTCTCAGCCTAAGATGGGACTTCAGTGTCAAAATGTTCAGCTCTGATATGGAACTGAAAGGGGCTTGTACCTGAATATGATCTGAATGGAGCTCACCCCACTGGAAATCTTCAGTGAGATCTTCCTTGTGAGATCCAGCACTGCAACAGGCTGACAGCTCTCGATTCCTCACTGGACTCCCATCATGGTTTAGCCTTAAACCTCAAGTTTAAGCACCCATCCCTCCACACCACCAGCTCCAGAGCACTACTCTACTATTAACCACTGCTTTACCTTCAACAGCACTTTCACCTAGGGATCTGAGAGCACTCTACCACTCTGAGAGATAATAATTCCAACCATCCACTTTCTTGGAGGCAAGTAAAGCTTATTGCCCTTCTCTGTCAGAGAGATACATTACTCACAAAGAGCTGACATGAGATGGAGAAGGTCAAACAGTAATGAAGTGGCAGTGGTTTGGAGTAGAACCCAGAAGTCCCATAGCTCAGACCCCTGCTTAATCTACTAGAGTTGGCTATAACTAGTTTCTGTATTTCAGAAGGAAAAGCAGCAGAGCAATGCCTGTGACTTATCAAATGTCTGAAGAGAAGTGTGGGTGTGGGGGATAAAAAAAAAGCAGTGTGCTAGGCTGTCTGAGTCTTACAAAATGGTGAGCACTTCTGCATTCATTTCTCTGGCCACGTCACTAGGAATTACAATCTGCTCAAATGCCTAAGCACATTGAGAACATATAATAATAATTAGAGTGTCAGAATTCCCTTGGAGATCTGAGCAAGATCTTGTTTCCTAAAGCAGCTCAGGGAGAAGAGAGTGCAGCTACAATTTGCCCATTCTTTCACAAGCACTATAAATTTGGAGGTGTTTGCAATTCCAGCTGAAGAGGCAGACAGAAGCCACCTGCACAATGCTCCTCACAGACATGAACATGTTTGTGACACCATGGCAGAGGCAAGTGAAGATAGATTCTGACACCTCTCCACAATGGGAACTCCTAAGATTTGCATCCAGAGCTCTTGGAAATATCAACCAAACTCTAAGTCTGGAGTATCTGAGTGTCTTGGAAGAATGCAGGTCGCTGCATCTTCCTGTCAAGCTTGTGGTTCATCTCATGCCTAGAATCTCCCATTCTGAGGATTTCTCCATTTTATGTTCTGCTAGAGAGTGATCACATCACTTGCCAAGGAATTCCAGCTCCCTTTCAGCCTTCTCTCTCACCACAAGGCATAAGCTCTCTGCAGAAATGCTCCTTTAAAGGCCACCTAGAGAAGCCTTTGAGCCAGAGACTGGCTGCAAGTGCCTTATCTATGTGTGTGTCTTCTGGACCAGGAATGGGTTAAAGCCATCAGGGCAACAACAAAAGCAAAGATCCTGAACATCATTTCATGCAAATGACCTTTCAGTGGCTTCCTGTTGGTTCACTGTGCTCTTGTCTGCCAGGGCCCCGAGGCCTTCAAAACCTGGGGCTAGATTTTAACTCATCTCCCCTTATCTGCTTGACTGACTGTCAGCCTAGCACATCTCCCTGCTTGTGATGAAGGCCTTAATTAGTGCTTGTCTGTTTACCCTTTTCCTATTGCCACCTCTCTTTTCCTCTCCCTCTCCTTTCTCTCTCCCATCACCCTGGGGCTTGTTTGCTTAGCTGGGCATCTCTTGTTTACTCAGTAGGGAGGTTATAATATATGTAAATAAAGTAAGTCAAAACTCCATAAAAATATAGCCCATAAAAGATTAAAAAAAAAAGACCAAGAGAGAAACATATTTTCATGTTCAGAGGCACTGTTAAAACTGGGCTCCCTCTTTTCTCCAACAACCCAATCTCTTTTGTTGTCTTCTGAAGCCAAAGGCAGTTAGGAAATGAAGCTGCTTTATTCCTTCTCTCTCTCTCTCTTCCTTTCTTTAGAGACTTTATTATCACAAAACACACAGAGTGATCACCTCTTTGATGATCAAATAGGTGATTTGCTGTTTCTGGAGTAAACATCACAGCTTTCCATCAGCCAGTACCAGTGCACCTTACCCCAGCAGGGCTTCAACTTTGAGTTCTGGGCTCCTCAATTCAAGAGAGATGTTGAGGTATTGGAACACATCCAGAGAAGGGCAGCAAGGCTGGGGAGGGGCCTGGAGCACAGCCCTGTGAGGAGAGGCTGAGGGAGCTGGGGGTGTGCAGCCTGCAGAAGAGGAGGCTCAGGGCAGACCTCATTGCTGTCTGCAACTACGTGAAGGGAAGCTGTAGCCAGGTGGGGTTGGGCTCTGCTGCCAGGCAGCCAGCAACAGAACAAGGGGACACAGTCTCAAGTTGTGCCAGGGGAGGTATAGGCTGGATGTTAGGAGGAAGTTCTTCACAGAGAGAGTGATTGGCATTGGAATGGGCTGCCCAGGGAGGTGGTGGAGTCCCCATCCCTGGAGGTGTTGAAGAAAAGCCTGGATGAGGCACTAAGTGCCATGGTCTGGTTGATTGGCCAGGTCTGGGTGCTAGGTTGGCCTGGATGATCTTTGAGGTCTCTTCCAAGCTGGCTGATTCTATGATTCTATTCTAAGTAGGTTTTCCCTCCTCCAAACAAATATGTTTGCTACCAAAGCTGCTGTCAAAATTATTCAAAGAAACTGAAAGTTGGGGAAGAGAAAGAAGCATAAAGACAGGCTGAGGACCCAGCTTCCTAGCTTTTGCTCTTGTCTGGTCTCTTGGAATTCCAGGGTCATCTTACTGCACAGGTCTGATGGATACACATCTACAGCCTGAAACTTCACAGAATGTCAGGTTGGAAAGAACTCCAAGGATCCAATTGGTCTAACCTTAACTTCTCAGACCAGAGCCCTGTGCTGAGCATGGCAGAGACACACACGGCAGGGAATTGTCTTGAAGGTGCTTTGAACAAAGCCAATACATGCCACAGAAGGATAAAGCCAACATCATGCAGCAGTTTAAGGGCAAGCTTGGAGACAAAGCCTGCATTTTCCAAATGTCAGGATAGTTCTTACCCATTGGACTTTACTCCCTATTCTGGCCTTGCTGTGAAATGACAGGTTAAAACTTGTCTACTTCCTACCATTGTTTGTCAAGCAGCCCCTGGAATGTCTTGTCCTCACAAGGTGGTAATCACAGTTGCTTCTCTGACCCACAGCTCGGGTTTGAGATGTTTCCTCCAAGCTCTCTGACTCTTGGGTACAACAAGAAGGCATCAGAAAATCCATGCTGAAGATGCCAGCTCAGCAGTGTTGCTTACAGTGAGTTTTCCTATGTGCCTGAGGCACCACTCAAAATTCTGGGAAGCTCTGATGGAACCAAAATCAGTTATTGTCTTTCTGCAGAAAGGACAACCACGAAATCAAGAACTTGTGATGCTGTGGGTGACTTGTGATCGATGCCGTAGGTTAACTGTGCTTCACACAGCCTTCCCCAGCAATCAGGGGACTCAAGTTAACTTGGGTGCTGAGAGCTGTGTCTTATGCCCACTCAAAACAGGACACCTTGTGCATTCCCACAGGGATTATCAGACAGCTGGGAAATCTTATCTGAAGAGTATCCCCCCAACACATCTCTCCATAGTAAGAGCTGCTTCATACCCATAATATGGCTCATAAAATTCACTTTGTAGCTGGGTGTTTAGTAAAAATTCTGCAAGGCTTTAAAGGACTTAACTGTGAAAACGTCCAAAGATGACCTATGACTATTCCCTCCATGCAGGCTGCAGCCCTGGGCTGCTCGGATGCTTGCCAAAGGAGCTTCCAGACTTATCAAACATCCC
The DNA here is from genome assembly GCA_013400475.1 of Tricholaema leucomelas. NCBI lineage: Eukaryota > Metazoa > Chordata > Aves > Piciformes > Lybiidae > Tricholaema lacrymosa > Tricholaema leucomelas. The sequence goes on from WAAF01021101.1 coordinate 456,911, forward strand.
AGGAAATAGCAAAGTTCAGAGGCTGCCAAAGAGCAAAGCAGAGAGAACAGTTCTCACATTAGCAGGTAAAAGCCATTAGCTTTCCCGGGAGTAATGGGCTCAGGTCATGAGAGAGACAGGGAAGAGAACAGGATTGATATAGCAAAGCAGAGAAGGGAGCACAATGAAAAATGGGGAAAGGTAAAAACAGGAGTGTGGGAAGGGGGAAGGTTTCCCTGACAAGAGAGTGATCAGAATAAAATCACTCCTGTCTGGGAATAATGCACACACCAAAGGGATGTTGGGATGGACAGAGAAAGAGGGTTGAGGTGAGTGGGACAGAGAGAAAGACAAATCCAGGAAGATGATAGCTTAAAGACAGAAAGGAATGTGGTGATGCAGGGATAGATGGAGACAGGGCTGGTGTATGTCCAGAAGACAGTCACAGGCCTGGCCAAACGTGTCCTGACCCAGACACAGCTCAGTTTAGCTTAGAGACAGCTGCACCAGGTGCCATGATGTGGCACACGAGGCTGCCCATCGGTTCTCATGCAGAGAGCTCGCTCCTCTTGCTGCCAGCTGCACTCCACCACAATTGCAGCTCTCTCTGGGACTTCCTTGGGATTAAGATCCCCAGAAGAGATTGAGACTCACAAAAGTAGATGAAAACAAATGAAGGGAAAGAAAGGAAGGGCCAATCACATAAGCATTTCTGGATTAGTTCTTGGAGACTTGACATTTTTACACTGAAATCTGTAGGTGGATCCACTCCCAGCTATGAACAGTTCATGAATCAGAGGCCCAAGATCAGTTTTAATTGGGTTAAGAGAGACATTTCAGGGTCCATTTGCAAGTATTTGTAAAAGCTGAAGTTTTAGAGACTATGTACTCATTAACAGGGTGTGTGCAGGCACACAATTAACTGCGTCTCAGAAGATGATCAGCATCGCTTGTTGCCTGTCGGGGCCTGAGTTCTAAGATCTAAGTTTGTCCTGATAATATCTCAGACCTGAACATTGCAGGAGGTTGCGTCACTCCGTGCTCTTAAACGCTGGTGACACAGCGGGTGAGATGCACCACACCTCAATGCCTGCACTCAGTATGAACTGGGGCAGGGAGACAGTCAAACTAAGGCATTCCTCTTCGGCTGCCGAGGCAAAAGGGCTGCAGTTTCCTCACCCTAAGGTCCACAAAGATCAGGACCAGCCACGATGAAATCACTGAGCTCAAAGGAGAAAACAGATGATAGATCAGTCCTGCACATGCTCTTTCCTGAGCAGAGGTCTCGGCACACAGCTGATCCTAACCCAAATCTCAGCAGGAACGAAACACCAGGCTCCATCTGACGAACAGCCAGAGCAGACCTGGGTGGCCTGAGGAAAGAGCAGAGAAAAAAGGGAGCAGAAAAGGCCTGTTTGTCCTTCCCTTCTGCTCAGCTCCAGCGAGAGCAAAGGAGGCTGCCACGGGATATTGGTGTGATCAGCAGATTCACACAGGAGCTTTTGGGACAGAGTAATTATTGCCTGGGCACAATCTCTCGACAAGGGTCAGGGTAACCAGGAACTGCAGAGGCAGTCAATAAAGACTGACTCCAAGAGCTGCTCTTACATCTTTCACTTTCCAAAACCCCAAATAGTCAATCGTAGATAAAACACAGCTTCAAACAGAAGCAGCAACCCCAGACTGATACAGCTAATTAAGAATAGAATTAACAGACGTGGGCATTTACATCATAAAACAAGGCAGCACTCCTGAAACCCACCATCCTGTCTCCTTGACAGATGATAAAATTGGTCTGCTTTTTATTGGGCATCTGCCAATAACTGCTACCTCTGAAGCAAACATCAATGGCTTTCTGACCACAAAGCCAATTTTAGTTACCAGGTACTGAAACATAGCCCAGGAGTCTGTAATTTCTGAGACAACGTGAAGCCTTTAATTGTACAGCTCAGTGGGGTTGCTGTCCCAGGCCTGCCTTCTTGTCTGCAAAAAGTTTGCCAAAACTGAACTACAGAAACCAAAAAAAAAACCAAAAACCTCAAACAACTTCAACCCAAAACTTTCAGAAATGGCAATGTGGAATATTATTAGTTGAACAGACAAAAGAAACTAAGTCAAGTCCACAGAGGATGCTTAAGTTCCACCTTGGACTCATTATTCCTCCAGAGCTCTTGGATGTGATCCATGTAATCCATCCATTCAACCACTCCTTGACAGCCAAGGGTCTCACCTTGATTACCTGAAATGAGTTAAATTGCAACAGGAACCTCTGCCTATATTTACTGCAGTTGAAGAAAGATGGAACAACAGAATATTTAGCCACTATGAAGTCTTCCTTTTCTCTTTGCTTCCTTTCCTCCTCTGGCATTGAAAGATGCCTTTCACCCCCTAGATGTACCTCACACTTCTGGGAAGCTTAAGGAACTTTGGGATGTAGTCCATCCTTCAAATGAATTCCAAATAAATACTCCAGACAAAACGACAGCATTTCCAGCCTTGCAAAGTTCAGTTTCCACATACAGAAGGTGAAGCTGACTTAATAGTGAGCAATATTAACACTAACAGGAAGAGATGTTTCAATGATTTTTCCACTTTTTCCTCTAGAAACATTGATTCCTTCTGGATTTGTATTGCTAGGTCTCTATTTACATAGCATTCCTAAGCTCTACCAAGTAACTTACTTCCTTTTTCTGTTTGCTTTGCAGCCTAGAGTGTTGATGCCTTCAGTATTCATCACTGTAACCTCACCTAGGTGTGGAAACATCTAACCACAGCCATCAGTGGGTTCATTTAGAAAACTCAAACCATATTGAAACCAAATCTCTCCCACACAAAACTGGATTAAGCTGGGATGCTCACTGCTAAAGCAATCACTCTTACACCAGACTCTGAAGTGTTTGCTACTGGCTCCTTAGGAATAAAACTAAACATGGTCTCTGGGGCTTCTAATTCTGTATTATTTTTTAAATTCAATCACTATATATAAAAAAAATGCTCAGAATTAAATCCTTTACCATCCCAAAGCTTTGTATTAGCACTGCCTGGGCGTTTCACAACTGCTTTGTCTTGTGAAGCCCAGCTGTGAGCCACTGCACTGACTCAACAGTCTCCAGCTGAAGAAAAACACCCAACTTTTCTATATCCAATTAATGTTCACCAGAGGAAATTACAGGGGACAGAGTCATCACACAATGCACTGCTTTGAACTGCTACAGAGGTCTGACATCCAAGGAACACTTCCCAGACACATCCCATCAGCTTTGCAGTACTTCTACAATGTGAGGAAGCATCAGTGCCCAGGATTCTTAGGGAGGAAGGCAAAGGCATAACACAAAGGAGAGAAAGATAGCTACAAAAATGAGTCCATGGGTGGGCCAGGAAGACAACCACTATCTACCAGTGCTCAATTCCAACACCTTCTATTCAGCTCCATGCTCTGGATGATGTTCCAGCATGCATTAATCCCCTGGCTTCTGCCCAGCAACACATAACAAAAGATAAAACTCATACTACATAACATAATAATTCATAATACATACATAACATAGGATAAAACTCATCTGTTACTGCTGGGGCCGGCTGAAAACAGTAGCTGAAGACAGTGGTGGATCTGAACCAGCCCCTTGCTGCACTCTACACTGATCTTTCACTGTTGTGGTACCTGGTGGGAGCCTACAAGAAATCTGAGGAGAGGCTTTTCACAGGGGCTTGTGGTGATAGGATGAATGGGATTGGATTTAAGATGGAAGAGGGGAGAGTTAAACTGAAGATTAGGAGGACATTCTTTACAGCAAGGGTGGTGAGACACTGGAACAGGGTGCCCAGGCAGGGTGTGGATGCCTCCCTCCCTGGAGGTGTTCAGGGCCAGGTTGGATGGGGTCTTGAGTGACCTGTTCTAGTGGCAGGTGTCCCTGCCCATGCCAGGGGGGTTGGAACTCAAAGGTCTTTCGGGTCCTTTCCAACCCAAACCATTCTGTGATTCAAAGAGATGGCAATTCATAGACAACTCTGTCTCTTACATGCACTTCATTTCTTTGACAGAGAAATATAGATAACTAAGTAGAATAGCTCTGGCCAGTGCTGGAGGCAGCTAGGCAAGGGAAGGTTTAAGCAGTCATGGCTAGGATGTTTGTGTGGCTTGGGGGCTTTTCTAACAGTCTCTGAAAACCCATTAGGATTCTTTTGCTACAGTTTCTCAGGCACACTTTAGAACAGCAATCCATGGCACCAAAGTGGCACTTGTGAGTCCTTCCAACTTCTCAAACGACCTGAAAATCCCTTGGGCCAGTTCTGCTAATACACAAATCCTAACAGTTGGACACAGAGTGGTGAGCTACGACTTGCAGGCCTTGTCAGCAGGACAAAAACCCTTCCTGTTACTAGACAGTCCCTTACACACACCAGAAGGTGAGAGTAGCCCAGGTAATGTGCCCATTGCTCAGCAGGGAATTTCACTTCAGGTACAGCTCAGGCTAAACCCCAATATGTAGGCCTCTTACCATGCTAAGAAATGCAGGAAGATCAAACTGCCTCCCCAGTTACAACGATTTCAAAGCAAAGCTTGGTTAGAACTGGTCTAGAAGTAGTTTCTGTAGCAATTTTCATAAGCAAAAAATCACTGACCTGAATCAGAACATGAACCTGAAAATTCAGAATGACCCAAATCCAACTATCCTGGGGGAACAACAACTTGTTTGCTTGGCTGTAAAGGTTTTGGTTTGATATCAGCAGTTATGTTTTCATTGGATTTAATGGTGACTCAGTAACAAATAAAGCACAGAGGAATGAAGTATATACACCTCAGAATGAGCAATTTACCATGTCATAAAAAATGAAGAGGGATTATTATCAAAATATCACATTTCAACACTGTCAACATTGACCATTTTGCTACTTGTAAAAATTAAGGATTTAGATATTTTTCCTGCTGAAATATCTCACTGAGACTGACTATTCCCCAGAGCCTTTTGATTTCCTCCAAACTGCTCATTTCATCAACAACTTCCTTCACTCAACATTTTTTTTCAACACTTTTTACTTGGACAAACATTATTTTTTTTCCTCCTCTCCCCTACCCACCTCACAGGGAGGCTGTTGCAACGGGAGCCTGCAGTCAAGACACCGAGGCTGCTTTGTTTCATGCCAGCCTGGCTGATGCCATTACTTTGGCTTTGGAAGTGGAGTTCGGGATGGCAGCCAGCTGGCGCCGCTTCAGTAGCGCCTTCCTCTCTGGAGCCTGGCATATACCACACCAAAAAGACACTCCTCGATAGGTTGCAACACTTTGTGGGGAACTCAAATGACTTGACAGCATCCCTTTCAAGTCCACAATAGCTCAAACTGGAAAATGAATTAAATCTTTTCTTCCTGCCGCATGCAATCAACAATCTCCAAGTGCCTGCTCTCCTTTTGGCCTCTGGTTTTGGCTGCAGGTGAAGAGAATTTTGGAGGCTAAGTATTACTTTTTCAATCAAACTCAAATAACCAAACCCAAATTGACAGCAACAGAATTACCCCAATAGTCAATGACACAAGAACAGTGTAATACAGTGAAAAAATGGGAGAGAAACAATAGTGGGAACAGAAGGCCCCATCCATGTAGACTAAAATTCATGCCTATGTAGAAGCTTAATAATTCCTATTGAGGACTCAGCAGTGAAGGTTGAAGACAGCACAAGGAATTGCTTTTTTTCTGCATTGCTGCTCTTCTCCTCTGTGACCTGAGCTAGATTGTATGGTCCTGTTCTGGCAGGACTGGATTATCTCTTTGGGTCACTTCCAACCCCTGACATTCTGTGATGGTGTAAATTCACTTACAAAGAACAGCTTCACCAGTACAGAATACACCCTTCAAGCTGAAGCGGTACTGTTCAGTCTGTCCCAGTGCATGCTGCTGCTCATCCAAATCAATAGTGGTTAGAACTTCTCGTCACACAACCTCCTCTAGGTATCAGCAGTGAAATCTGCAGATCTGTTTCACACTAGCTTCTAAAAACTATCAGAAAATGACTTTCACCTTTTAATTATCATAGGTAGAATTGAACAAGTGACAGAGATGAAGATCTCTGCGGTCTGCCCCGTGATGGGTGGAGGCCCATCTGCTTCCTGAACTAAGCTGTTCTGTCTGGCACAGCAGCTGGAACACAGACTGTAAGCTGCAGGGAAAAACACAGAGAAGAGATATGATGCTTAAACTCAAATCCCCATTAGCTTTTCTTTATGACATCCCATAGCTCTCTGACTGGTCTTCTTATCAGGACTATTGCTGCTGCTTTGACCTTCCTTGAGTGCAAGCCACTACAGCTGTCCATCTATTCTGCAGGCACTTGCCAAGTCAGAAGCTCCAGAGGATGAGGTGATGGATGGAGACATGGAGCCTGTTTCTACCTAGAGATCCATTATACTGCATCTTTGGCACATGCCCCAGTTAAACATGCTTTTATTTTCCTACACCTAACATCATTTCAAAATCAGATGGCTTAAGACAGCAACTGGAAAGCAACCCTCAGATAGTACAAAGATGAGGATGCTCCCTGCAAAGAACCTGCACTCTACAGGTGGAAATTTGTTTGGTGTTAACCTCTTCCAAGTTTACTTTGATGCTGCCCCCAACTCCTACCGTTCTACTCACACTGGGCTCCAGGCAGAGATAATGGAGGAGGTAAAGCTCTGACAAGGGAGTATCAGTGGAAGAAGTGGTACCAGGAATTTTGCTCTGCTGGGTGTGATGCACTCGAGTGCAGCTGACAAATCTAACTGCAGGAGACTCTCTGATGCTCTCTCCCATTACTGCCTCACTCCCTAGAGCAGCGAGTGCCCTATATCTGCGGAGAGCTACGAGCCAGAGTTTTCTGAACACAATGCCAGGGTTAGTCAGGAAGAACAACACCACAAAACTCTGACAATGAGAGCAGACTCAGAGAGGGCATTGCAAAATGCAGACATTTATTGGATGCATGGAAAAGCTCTTAAATATCCGCACAAACAATCTAAAAAAAGCCAAGACTAGTGAAACCAGATGCTTTAAATGCTGAAACTTGTGCCTAGCACCACCAGCTTGCCAGTTTGAATCCAGTGGCACAATGAAAAGCTGTTGCTGTGCTTGTGACTAAAGTCACTGCTATCTCTTGGCTCACAAGTTAGCTTCAGTGAAGTCTATCTACTGGTTCTCATTTCCAGCAGATATGGCCCCTGTGGTAGAAAACCATGGTTTGCATTGCTGAGCCTCTGTCTTGAGTGAAGGTCAAAAGGAGAACAGAACAAGAACTAGCTGAGTTCCTCAAAATACCCTAAAGCAGCAATATGACATAAAGAAAAAGACTAACAAAGACAAAGGGGAAAATGCCAAAGGAAAAACAGGAAGAGATCTCAGGTAAGAGGTCACAGCCACAAATGGAGGAACAGCACATGGGATGGAACTGTCAGATGTACCTAAACCTACAGTAAGTGGCTTTTAATTTCCACTAACAGAGCTCTACAACTCCCAAGTGATTCTCTAAGCCTCAAATTTACTGGAGAAATATTTAATTGACTAGCAGCTACTGGAATATGAGAGACAGAAAACACACAGAAACTGTGATTAGGAACTCTGTCAATAATAAAATCCATAGAAATGTTTTTCACTTTGCCCTGTCAGGATGTAGCCTAAGACTGTATTTAGGAAGAAGTAGATAAGTTTTTACTTGCTTTTGATATAAATTAATCAAATAAAGCAAGGATCATTTTGCATTAACTGAATTGCCTTAAGCATAGAGGTTCTGACCCAGAGAAATGCTGTTGGATCAGGGTAGGCATTTCAGCACCTGTCAGAATCTGGCCTTAACTTATTTGCTTCCATATCCTGTAAAGCTCATTTTATGTTTCCTTAAAACATGGGACTAAACAGCACCCACTAGATTTACCCCTCTTGGCCCTTCCTTTGCCATTTGTCTCTCAACCTTATCCATTGAAATTATTCCTGTAAGTAATTCCTGGTGCACAGCTTTTAAATATCCAAACTTCAAACAGGTTACACATCCTACACAAAGCATTCCTGATCAGACTCTGATACAAAACAATCAAGATTCAAGTGCAGATTGGACAGGGCTGGGTGCTAGGCTGGACTGGATGATCTTGGAGGTCTCTTCCAATCTGGTTGATTCTATGATCCTATGATACCAGGAGCTACTGTTCAATAATAATTTCCCACAAAGTTGCAGTGCTCTCATATTAGATTTGCTGCTTCCATGTTTGTTGTTTAGATACACCTCCAGAAGGCAGCAGTAAAAGATGACATAAACCCAAATTAAGTCCATTTAGATAAAAGTTCTGAGAAATAAGCATGCTGCAAGACACTTTGCACTGCCTGCTTCAAGGATGTCACTGTAGACTAAGCCCACCTGGGTCCATTTCATACTCCAAGGAGACAAGTGTAGAACCACAGAACCATTTTAGTTTGATGACCTTTAAGATCACGAAGTCCAGCACTGTCAGGTCACCACTAAACCACGTCCCTCACACCACATCGACAAGTACCTTATCCATCGTCCCCCAGGTCAATATGAAAGACATCAGGACACCAGCACGAATACCACATTCACCTCCAAACCTGTTCAGTTCCTAATTCATGTTCTCATTTGGGAGCTCTGCCTGCCCAAGCCTCAGGAGAACATCTGCATTTGGACTGGATGATCTTGGAGGTCTCTTCCAACCTGATTGATTCTATTCTGTTCTATTTTTCTCATTTTCTATCAGAAGAGGCACCCTGTGTGACCTGTCTAGCAGCTACTGTTAGGCATTGCTATCTTCACTCTCCACTATGAGGCCATCTTCTGCCTGTGGAGTGGAGAGTCTACAGCCCAGCTGGCATCATCCTAACCTCATGTGGACTGTACTTGTCTGTGCCTATATCCAGCCTGACCAGAGCTTCTGCACCACTCCTATTTAGTAGGGCTTGTGTAGGTTGACTGCACTGCCTTTTCTGAGACAGTCTGAGCTTCACCACACCACTTGAACCCCAACAGTAGGGAGGTGCTAGGCTATGAACTCATCCCAGGACTCCCAGCATTTCTCTCTTCAGCACTGCAAGTGTAGGTCAAACACTGAGCAAAACTGCCTGCTGCTGCCTCATTTAAATACTCACTGAACACTGCAAAGATTAACATTTCCTCTCTTGAATATCTAAATATTTGCCCACAATCCCCCTGCTAATGAGCAAAGACAAGTGCTGGTAAGTGGCAAGCAGCATTAAGCCTAGAGTCAATCAAAGGAGCACAACAGGCCCTTCAGCACCACCACAAGGCCCATGCGAGTTACATTCAAAGCTGGTGGCTTGCAAATGGCCCTTTGCGCTCCCGCTAACTCTCCCCCCACCACGCATCCACACACATTCCTCCCTCTCCACCCCCTTTTCCGCTCCATAACCCACTTGGGGGCATAAAAAACTGGTACTGAGAAACCTGCCAACTGCTTTAGACTTTGGAACACAGGCTCTGGTCTTGTCAGCTTGGAGCCTTGCACACAATGGAAAACATTACACATCTCGCTCGCTAACGACTGCGCTGCTCATTTACATGGCGCAGGCAAACACCAACAAGGTCGCAGCCAGAAAAAGTGCGGTCAGGAGCTGCTACCGCTCCTGGCAAGAGGTTAGTGCCTTGGAAAAGGGCTGCACGGGAAGCTCTTTAAACACCTTGGAACATGTGCTAAGCTGCTGAAGTATGAGGTGTGGTGACAGCAAGGTGTTGAAACAGTGCTTTTAAAAGCTGCCAGTCATCATTAACACATCTCCGCAGAGCATTGGCAGCCAAGTCAAAGCCAACACCTAGAGCATCTTCTTGAAGGGTGGGTGGGGAGAGCGGAAGAGGAAAGGGAGCAGGTGTGGGGAAGACAAAGGAAGAACACAGAAGCATACAGAGGGGGTTTCCCCCTCATCTCCTGCTCAGAAATTTCCATCCTTGCTTCACAAAGAGGCAATGGTATTAGCTACTCCTCAAGAGCTCCACTGTCAATTGTCTGGGCACCCTGCAAGAAAATCAGAGAGCTACCTCTGCCCATATCCTCAGGGAGCTTCTGGCACTGTCCTTGTCCTTGCTACTTTGGAGAATCAGGTAGTCCTATCACTAGTGGATATTGTGAAGCAACTCCCATGAGGCTAGAAGCAGCATGCTTGTAACCTCCCACACCAGTGGCACTCCCACATTATCCCTTTAGTGAACAACTTTCAACTAGATTACTCAGAGCTGCTGAGTGGCCAACAAAGAGCTGTCAGCTTCAACAGCCAAGGCTACCAGCAAAAGAATTCTTAATGACACATGGCCAGGCTCAAATCAGTGCTGATCAGAGGCATCAGCTCTCACGTATGGCTGTAGACAGTATCTGCTTGGGCATGGATGTAGCAGGGCCAAGGAAAGAAGCTTCCCACTTGGCCATATTCACCCCCACTCATACACTCTTCTAGGTGACTCTGCTGCTGGCAGCACTGTAGATGAGGAAGCCCACAAGCATGGAAGAACCCAACAGCAGCTGCCAGCTGGAGATCCAGGGCAACAGCCACATTCAGATCTCCCCTCCTCCTATTTCTGCTGTGTTCCCTGCAAAGAGACACAAGCCAAACGCTGCAACGATACACACTTACTACCTGGTCAACAATATCTGTCCACATTTTGTGTTTCCTGATATTTTGTCAGCATTTTTACTAATATTTATTCCAGTTGCATGCATCCTGAGATAAGTTCCAACTTCCCAAAAATATCCCCCCCCCAAATTCTCTGACTATATATCAGCTACTTTAGAGAACATCCAAGTCATCTAGTGGCAAAACTGCAGCGGCCACAATCTTTTACCCAGCTTGAAGTCATTCTTATCTTCTTTTTTAAAAAGCAGGCAGCACTACAAATTAGTTGGATGGGAAAGTTTCTGTGAATTAAAAGGGCCCTAACTCAATATAATTCTCCCACTGAATAGTCTAAAAACCAGATGGTGGATCCAAACCTTAAATATTTATTTGAAATTATGCACCCTACTTCTTCCATATTCTCAACCTGTGCAGCGGTGAGGCTGTAATTGTAATGGATTTAATAAAAGCTATCATATTCCATAATTCAGCAGCAAAGATTATGCAGAGCCCCCAGACGCAACTAAGAATAGGAGAGTTTCTTTTTGCCGCTGATTGTTCTAAGAACTAAAAGAAAGAAATTCTCACAGCGCTCTCTCCTGCTTCTTTCACTCTCTAAAGTACTCAGCAACCACCATGTCCAGCTGATGTGCAGACTGCTTTGCTCCCCAGTCTTTAGGACCTTCAAAGCAGGAGGTTTTTTAACCCTTCACATGCACAACATTCCTCAATATTGAGCAGGTTGCTGTAAGTGATCACCAGTGCTAGTCCGATTCTGCCCCCTCCACAAACACCAGAATCACATCTTCTGTGATAGTGTCCCCAGCACACTCAGTGACTTCTCTCCTAATTACAGAACTTTTGGGCCAATCTTGGAAAAATCATTCAGAGGGGTAAAGGTTTCACATCAATTTCCCAAATGACTTAAAGGCAGTAAAAACTCAACAGCTTCCCTGTCTCAAGCAGCACCCAAAAGCTCCAAATAGTATCTTTTATGCCTTGCCCAGCCCCAGGGACACAGCAAGGACAGAGATGTCACCAGCTGTCTGAGTTGTAAGACACAAGATACGAGCCCATGGGGAATCCAGGCTTCATTAAATCTGCTGCTCATGCAAGAACTTCTCTTTTTTTATTCATTTGCTTTCTTATTCACTTAGACTTAGTAAAAATTGAAGTGCTGAAAGATACAGCAGCCAGATTTTCAGAGACATTACGGGGGCTAGGTATGGAATTACCTTGACAAGAAGTTAAGCAGAAGTGACTTGCGTAAAGATCAGAGAGTGAATTAATGAATCACCTCTTTCAGCATCCAGAGTTTTAGCAAAATCACTAAAGCTTTTTTGTTAATTGTGATCTTACCTGTGGTTAACCATTTCTGGAGAAGCAAGGTGAGAATAGTAATTAGGAAAAAAAAAAAAAAAGAAAGAAGTAAAACCTTTAGAGCCAGGGAGATAAAAATTGACATCCAACTTTCTCCTTCGCCTGCTGTCTCTCTTAGAGTTGCACACGCTTACGCAGACACCTCGTAAAGACACTCCATCAGCTTGATGGATAGATGCCACACCTGTTCCCAGCCCCTTGAGGGAGGTTTTCCTCATTCATCTTCAAGACAGGGACTGTCACTTCATTCTGTGTCTGTGCAGTCCTTAGCACAATGAGGCTGAGGCCTCTAGGCATGATCATGACAATAAATAATCATAATTCAGGACTGTGATGCCTTCAAGATCTCAAACCTACATTCTTCTGAGCTTCCCACCAGACATGTACACATTCCCCACCCCTCTCTATTTGTGAATTTGACCTCTGCTCTTACTCTAAGAGGTGGGGGACTCCTGGAAAGCCCACTTGGGCTGAGTCTGTTCCTGTGAAGCCAGGTGGGATGGGACGGTCATTAATCTGTTCACACCTTGTCAACAAGGAGCCTGATCTGAACACATCCTCCTTCAGCTTTAGGAAATTACCATGGATGATGGCAAGGAGCAATGAAGAGAAGCCACGCAGAACTGAAGAGACAGTGAGGAACGTCTTACACAGGAACAGTGCAGGACATCATTAATTAAACTGGGGCAAGGTATGGCTGAGAGAGGTTAAAAAGAACCTGCCCTCAAGGTCCTAAAGACAGGGGAGCAGAGCAGTCTGCACGTCAGTTGGACATTGTGGTTGCTGAGTACTTTAGGGAGCGAAAGGAGCAGGAGAGAGAGCTGTAAGAATTTCTTTCTTTTAGTTCTTAGAACAATCAGCCTTAGAGTTTGGGACACCCTAAGAATTTGGGGGTGTCCCAAAGAACTCCCCGAAGAACAATCATCTCCTTTTTTCCTCCAGAGAAAGATAATAAGCCCCAGTGGGACTGTATGCCACTAAATATGCAACTGGTGCTGCTGCGCCTGCTTCAGCGATGCCGTCAGTTCTCTCTGCAATCTTCCCCTTTTTCCTCTCTCTCCTTAATTCTAGCATCATTCTCCTCCCCTCCTCTGAGCTTTTCTCTCTCTGTTAAAACTAATGGTTTTACCACATGCTGGAAGGCAGCAAAAGGAAGTGGTGAAGTGACAAATGGGAACGGTCACGCTTTAATTTATTATGACAATCGTGCCTGGGTCCACAAAGTAAACTGAGTCAACAGAGAGGGACTTTGTGCCAAGTTATTTATCCACTTCTCTAACTGGGGGATCGTTTTTTTCCCCTAGCCAGCCATGAGACTGGTTAAACTCATCAACTTTATTGATGAGCAGAAGCAGCAGGGAGTTTTCTCACAAAACATGTTCAGAACGGTTCTGTGTCACTACATTTCCAGACACAAGAGAAGAGAACAATAAAATAGGGGGAAAAAAATCTGAAATAATCAGAACATGCTGCTTGAATAATCACTAAGGATATTCCCTTTTTCTTCAGAAGAGCTTTCTGGGCAGTTCAATTGCATTTTAAAATGATTTTAGGTTTTTCTTTCATCTTTTCACAGAGGTGACAAAACAAACCATTTCTACTGAGCAAAACTGAACATTTCCACTGTTTAGTCTGCCAGCACAGGACACTTTTCAGGTTTTTCACTCCGGTCTGGCACAAGAGAAGTTTCCAAGGCCTCCAAATTTCCCATCCAACCATACTCCTGAATGCATCTTATTAGCTCCAGTGAACATTAGCCAGTATGACTGCTGGACAAATCTGTTCAAATCCTCAACTGTTTCTCTTTGCAAGAAGGCCAAAAGATGCTGCTGCTGAGCAACATATCAACATCAGAACAAGACACTTGTTAGTGTCTCTGTCTCCTTTATTTCTTGGGAAAGCACAATTTTAGCCCAGTGTCCTGCACCCAACTGTGACAGCCCATGTCTAGGAAGGACTTAAAGGACAGGACAAGCCTGTGATGTTTCTACTGTAGAAGGCTCCTCCAGCCTCCCATCACTATCATTTCAGCTTCTACAGGCAGAAGAAGTTTCTTTGGATTTAGCTGCCCTCAAGAGACCTCTTCCCAGGGAATTTACTTTTCCCCCACTCTAACCCTCTGGCTTTTGTCTGATTACTACAGCAAGACAAATCTCCCAGCATATTACTGGGAGCATCATACTCAGCAGAGGTCACAGAATGATTTCTTTCTAGTTGTCAACAGCTAAGTTGTCAGCTAACTGCAGCATCTAGTTTTCAGATACTGCTTTTCAAGGAAGAGTAAATAAATGCCCAGGACACCCCAAAGAAATGTCAAAACTTAAAACCCTAAAGCCCACAAGGACAGGCTGAAAGAACTGCATTTCTGCAGCGTGTATGTCCAATACAAGCACAACGCCCTGCAGCCTCTCTCTCATGTCCTTGTGCAGCTAAGCAGGGACCTGCACGATACCCCTTTAAAACACTTTCACACTGAATCACATTCCAACATCATGACACAACCTCCAAAGTAGCACTTTAACAACCCAGAGTCAAAACAAGCAGGCATTGTTTGCCATCCTGCTTGTACAAACACCCTTGCTATTGAGCTGGAATGTACCCACATCCGGGTGGAAGACACCAGGACTACCAATGTAGATCAAATCCAATAGAGGAGAATGGGACTTTGATCCAGCAGGTTTATCAATCAACAGCACTAGAGTATGCCAATGCAGACTAGAAGTCCCCAAATTATTTCTCTGCTCTCCTGATGTTATTTCCTCGGAGGTTAGGAATATTTGTTGTGAAGCTTTCTTGCCCTATTCCAAGAGGCTTTTATCACATCTGATGCTGAGCCTATCCTGCAGTGCTTTGGGTAATGCACTGAGCAGGACTTGTGAAAGGCTGATCCAGAGACGTGAGGGTCATCAGTGGACCTGGTGCTTAGGGCCATGGTTTAGTGTTGAGCCTTCAGTGCTGGGCCGAGGGTTGGGCTGGATGAGCTTCGATGTCTCTTCCAATCTGACATTTCCTGCGATTCTGTGAGTCTCTTTCTTGATTAAATAAATTCTGGCTAATAGACTTCAAATTGTTGCTTAGGGCTCCATCAAGCTTGATCTTGAATGTCTCCAGGAATGGTGTCTCCACCACCTCTCTTGGCAACTCATCCAGTATTTCACCAACCTCATTTTAAAGAACTTCTTCCTAATGTCCAACCTAAAGCCACTCTGCTCTAATTTAAAACCAATGCGCCTTGAATATTGCTAAAAGCCCTTCTCAACAGTCTCTGCCCAGCTTTCTTGTAGGTCCCTTCACACACTGAAAGGCTTCTCTAAGGTCTCTCCAGAGCCTTCTCTTCTCCAGGATGAACAACCCCAACTCTCTCAGCCTTTTTCACAGGAGAGGTGTCCCAGTCCTCTGATCATCTGGGCAAAAGCAAGCTCCAAGGTCCTCCCATGTACACAGCTGTTACCTTACCCTTCATGGGAGGAGAAGAGATGCATTTGTGGAAGCTTTTGTTTCAGATAGGCTGCAGAATCAGGTAGATACCACTCAGGCTGTATTTTCAAACTTTTGTTGGGTCTGTGGCAGGTAGAAATCTGTGACTGCCTGCAGCGAAGGAAGGGAAATGGAAATGTCCTGAGATTAGAGGTCAGATGCCTTCCCTCTGCTGTTCAATTGCTACAACTGAGCCAGTAAACTCCACTCCATTTTATCGTAAACGGAAAGAAATTGCCATTTATAAGCTACATATCACCAACTTGAAATAAATTGCCTGAGAAATGCCTTTTTCACCACTGTCTGTGAAGTCAGCCCAGATGAGGACACCTACATCGTTGCTGTCCAAATGTGGACAGCTGAAACCCAGCTAGGTGCTATTTGGAGAGACCAATGAGGTCTCAGCCTCCTCTTCTCCAAACTAAACACCCCCAGTTTCCTCAGCTGCTCCTCACCAGCCATGTCCTCCAGACCCTCCAGCAGCTTTGTTACCCTTTTCTGGACCAACTCCAGCAACTTAATGTCCTTCTTGAAGTGAGCGATGAAGCTGGTGAGAGGCCTGAAGCACAGCCCTGTGAGAAGAGGCTGAGGGAGCTGGGGGTGTGCAGCCTGCAGAAGAAGAGGCTCAGAGCAGACTTCACTGCTCTCTACGACTACCTGAAGGGAGGCTGCAGCCGGGGTGTGTGTGTGTGTGTGTGTCAGTCTCTTCTGCCAGGCAATCAGCAACAGAACAAGGGGACACAGTCTCAAGTTGTGCCAGAGAAGGTCTAGGCTGAATGTTAGGAGGAAGTTGTTGGCAGAGAGAGTGATTGGCATTGGAATGGGCTGCCCAGGGAGGTGTTGGAGCAAAGCCTGGCTGGGGCACTTAGTGCCATGGTCTGGTTGATTGGCTAGGGCTGGGTGCTAGGTTGGCCTGGCTGAGCTTGGGGCTCTCTTCCAACCGGGTTGATTCTATGATTCTAAAACTGAACCAAATATTCAAGGTGTGCCACTCACCCTGCTCACAGTTCCCACTTCACCCAACCACTTAACCTGTTGCCCAACCTATTGACCTGTTTCTCTAGCACATGAGCAAAATGGCAAAGTTTACCTTCAGTGCCACTTCCGCGAAGTCAGCGCTCATATGGTGCAAAAGCGAAACGCTGTAATAAGATTTGCCTCCCTCCAATAACAGGGAAGAGTTCTAGTTCATAACTTCCAACTGAATTCACTGTACAGCCAAGCGTTTCTAATGAATTCCCCTAATGATCATGCCCTAATGTTTGACTTCATTATGTCACTTTTGCAGTAGTTAAACTACAGAAGAATGTGTCTTTCTTTCAGTAAGGATCACTCAATGCTCGCCCTTCTCTTGAAGCTTGCTCCTTTCCCAGCCTCTGCCAGAAGGAAGTGCTGTACAGAACAATATCCCAGAGCTGGGAGCAGAGGAACTCCCAACTGGTCTTGCCCAAGCCTTTTCCCAAAGGTTTCTTTACTTCACATATCCTAAACAATACCCTTCAGATATTCCAGACAATACCCAGGAAACATAGCTACTCAGGTCCTTGCCTTTCCACCAGGGATGGTGCAGAAACGCATTCCCACCTATTTCCAGCTTTTAAGTACCAAGTTAGAAAAGCTCTGGGCACTTAGAGAGTTTCTGGAAAAAAGAAAAGGAAGAGATGAAAAAAGACCATGGTAGGGTTGAGAGACTCAGAATTAAAGATGCTCCTGACATTTTCTCCTGTGCATTCCTCAGCCCAATCTGTTTAATGGGTCTTCATCAGCGTTGTGACTGCCGATTGGCGCTGGCGACATCATTCAATTGGACATGGCTCTGAAGCAGAAGAATAATTACTTCCCATCTTCCAAAAGACCATTTAATTCATGCTCCCCAATCTCTGGGAAGAGATCACCCATAGCCCTTTTTTAGTTCATTAACTCTCTGGGGCTGTCATCAAAGGATTGTCAGCTGCTCAGGCAGAGGTTGCTCAGGGAGGAATGCATAGAGAAGTGGTTGCAAACCTGCAGTGCCTCTTTTACCCACGGATTCAGCATGTGCACCTCCTGCCATGTACCCTGCAATGGCCAAGCCGCTGCCCAGAAAGGGAAGAGAGGGAAAGAAGGGAGGCATGCATGACTTTTATTACCTTTCCTTCTTCCACCAGTCTGTGTAACATAGCAGCTGCAATAGGAAGGAAACCTCAATGCCAACAAGAGAGGCAAAGCAAAACCAGGCAGCAACCAAGGCCTGGGGAAAGCAGTGGTGATGTGATCAGAAGCAATAGCTTGCTGATATTTTAGATACAGCAGGATGCGGTGGAAGGATGATTTCACCACAGCTCACGGGGAAAGACAGAATCTAGACAGGCCACACCTAAGGCTCTGCAATCAATATGGACCACAGCAGAGGAGGTGTCTGAGCTGGGCCATATGCAGCAAAGAGAGCAGAATTTGGCAGAAGATTTTCTATTTCCTTTCCCCTCCCACCACAAATATCACGATGGCTGGAGAAAAAAAAAAAACAGTAAGTTAAAATCCATCTTTACGACAAAAGCAGACAAAAGCTCAAGGAGGAGCAAAGAGCTCTGAACTTAGCTCTTAGACATGGTTTTCAAGACTAACTTTGAAAGCACTCTGCATGAAGTGCCATCAGTCATGAAACAGGGGAACTG
The DNA here is from genome assembly GCA_013400475.1 of Tricholaema leucomelas. NCBI lineage: Eukaryota > Metazoa > Chordata > Aves > Piciformes > Lybiidae > Tricholaema lacrymosa > Tricholaema leucomelas. Next base: position 474,995 of record WAAF01021101.1, read on the forward strand.
GAGATCCAAGCGAAGCAGAAAGTGCACACAAACACACCCAATGCCTAATGGCAACCCAGGCACAGACATCATGTGTCCTGCACCCTTGCCAACATTGTTCTCTTACCTCAGACACTTCTATCCCAGAACTAATTTCAAGCACTAGAGTGCACTGGGAGCTTTTTGTGTAAGATGGGAAATGTGCAGACATTGCAGACAAAAAGCTCCACCTCTTGCAGATTCTGAGTGGAAAGAATTTAGCTTAAGAGGCTTCAGTAAATCAGCCCGAAGCCTCCTTCCCTTGGTTTATATTATTTATCTCCCTATCCCCTTGACCACACTAAATTCTTAAAGGCATCTTGGCAGCATGCAAACACAGAGGGGGAGTCTATTGAAAGTACTAAACATGTTCTAATTGTTTTCCCCTGCACTACTCTGCTAAAACTCACTCTGCCATAAGCGGAAGCAGAGATAGACAATTACAGAGGCACTTCAAACTACCTTGCCCTTAATATATGGAATGTGGTGAAGCTCAGCAATGCAAGGACCTCTCAGATTCATTTCTTTGCTTTGACACCATTTTGCCATTCAAACAAGACTTTGCCTTGGCTGTTCAAGCAGCAGCAGCAGGCTTAAATAACCTCGTGTCCCTAAACACAGGATACTCTGAGGTTTCCCTTTAAAAATACTTATTAAAAAGCTTTGAAAATGATAAAGTGCTACAGAAATATTCAGCTGGGCTGCAATTAAATTTTTGGCATGTGGTTTACGTGGAAGTGCAGAAATACCATCAATAAAAGTCAATACATTCCTTTTTCCCCCCTCCTTCCTCTCACTCTCTTTCTTTGACTCTCCTTAGCTGTTCCCCAGATCTTTGTCAGTGTTTGCTGAATTTTCATAAGGGGAAAAAAAATTACTTCCTAAAATGTTCAAAAGCTTTTCCTTGGTTTGTTATTAGAGCAATTATCTAGCATAACACAGTGAAACAGCACAAAGTATTCTAATGGGAAACAAATGTGCCAAAGAAGTGACCAAACTTGGAATTCTTATTGAAAAATGAGGGGAAAGCGATTAGCTGAAGAGGCAGCAACGGAAAGATTTTCCACCTGGCCTTGGGCAACACATCAAACAGACCTCAAAAGGGTGCTATTTATAATTGTTGTCTGGCTGTCTATGGACCCTTGTCTGTCTGTCAGTCTAGTCTGTTTTCTCCCACCACCTCCTCTCTGCCACGTGTCCTGTCCCTGATGTGTTTATTTGGCATTCTCTCAGCAGCAAGGGGAGCAGCAAGCATCTGAACCCCCATAGAGGATGCTGAGCTGACCACTCTCTTACTCTGCCATGGGGTTTGGTGGAGTTACAGCAAGTAGAAAACCACACTCCAGACACAGGGGGTTCTTTCTGCCCCACATCTGTTCAGCTTTTGGGCTGTTTGCATGATTACAGAAGAGCCAGACACAGGCAGAGGATTCACTCAATCACACAGAACCAACAAGATCTTGTCTGATCATTTCCCTCCAATAAAATCAGCCCAAAAGTGGAGGCAAAAATGTTGCCAGATCAAGAGGGTCTGATTTCACCTCCACTTGGCTCTGGTATGAATAGCTATGCAATTCGTAGGTCAAAGGCCCATCAATCCCAGTGAGTTTGCTTTGCTGTAATTAAAGCAGCAATCACATTTTGCAAATATTGAGCTGATTTAGAAGAATATCCAGAGAAGTTTTCGGATCCTTGGCATGACAAACAGAGGATGTGAAGGAATCACAATGGCAATTTCTCACTCTAATGACCCTTGTACTGTTACACTTATTCAACTTAAATTAGGGAATAAATAAAACCCCATTGAGTATCTAAACCTTCAGCCAGTGTGATTTCTCATAGCATAATTGAGGCTTTTGGAATTATGATCTTTTACAGGAACTAAGGAGCTGCTTTCCTTGTGAGAAGTGATATACTCCACAGCACAAAGACAAGTGGACAAGAACTGAACAGAAAGATCTGAAGCACTGCTTTGCAAACACCACCGTGGGCTAAAATTCAGTCCCGAGATGTATCTAGGAGGTGCAAGCAAGGAGAATATTACTGAGTAGGAAAAAGGGTCATTTAGTGATGGATTTGTGAACAAATAATGGGCAGCACCTTGGCAATGAGTACTATTCTTAGCAAGAGATTTGGCCAGGCTAAGAGATCCAGAGGCACACAAAAACCCACAAGCATGCCACAGCTTCATTAACCAAAATAGGGACTTTTGAAGTTCAGGCATGAAAAATAAAGTCTGATTTTATCTCTCTTAAGACTCCATTTGCCCAAAGATGTCCAAACCTCAAAAGGGGTCAGATGTTCAGTATAGATAATCAAGCAAAGTTTGGGTGTGTAGTTGAAGTCTATCCAAATTATCCCAGGCTCTCGAGGATGAGGGATGGGAAACCTCATGAGAAGAGTTAAGAGACACCAACAGAAGCTTTCTGGTACATTCTGCATCCACTCTGATCATAAATACTGCAGGAGCAGCCTTCGCTGTGGTATTTTTAATGTTTCCAATCTCCAACTTCCCTCGGCTCTACTTAAAGCAATGAGTTCCTAAGTGCACTCTTCAGGTGAAATTCTGTGCCTCTGTTGGAGAGCACTGTACAGCAGGGAGCATCTGTCTCCTCACTTACCCTGGCTTCTACACAATCCCATAATGACAAAGCCTGAGATACAGGAAAAACTCCATGGTGGCATATCATAGAATCCACAGGGCTGGAAGGGACTCCAAGGATCATTCAGTTGCAAGCCCCCCTGCCATGGCCAGGGACACCTCACACTAGGTCAGGTTGCTCAGAGCCACATCCAGCCTGGCTTTAAAGACCTTCAGGCATGTGGGTTCCATCACCTCACTGGACAACCTGCTCCAATGTCTCACCACCCTTATGGTGAAGAACCTCATCATCTTTGCCTGGATCAGAGAGAGTCAGATGAGGAGAGTTTGGCCAGTTTTCTTCCCTCTACCCTTGCAAGAAATGGGATGAACTGCTGCTTACCTACACACATACACCCAGCAACTGGGGGCTTCTACATCTGAAGCTCCATCAGCTGTGCTTTCCAAAACACCAGTGGGAGTGAGGCCATGCAAAATAGCCCACTGGGAGAAACTGTTGCAAACAGTCTTGCAGATATGCTTCTTGTGTAACTCCACTCAAACCAAGAGGTTTTAGCAGTGATGAATGTGGCCCATCATTTCCAAGGGATTAGTGCCAAAACTGGGATAAATGTGCTGCTGTTGCTGGCATCTCTGATGTGAGCTGTAAAGTAAATAATGCTCCACCATGGTTGTCCTTCCAGACAAACATCTGGATTTCTACTGATTGCAATTTAGGTGCATAGACAATGAAGGCATTATGGTTATAAAGAGCATTAGAGGTTTCTACAGCACTGGCCACGTTCAAGTGACCTGCAGCTGAACCAGTTTCAAAAGGTGGTTTTAGACCACACAGGAAAAAAACCAAAACAAACCCACAAAACCCAAAACAAACTGAGAGAGAGGAACCTCATCACTGCTACTCTTTCTGCCACTGACTGGAGTGAGGTTCTGCTATATCAGGTACCAGGCAGTTCTACAGGAGTTAGTGGTGAATTAAGCTAATCCCTAGAGGGGTTTATAGGTCTGATACAGACAAAAGAACAAAGTCTTACAAGTCTCAGTATCAGCAAACATGAAGAACTCATGTGCCAGTACAAGGCTTTCAGTACAGCTGCTTTGCTTGTAGGGTGAAAACAAACTTCTCCTGGAAGCTGATCTTCATGGTCTCTCTTAGAGAGAAGTTGAGTTATGCACTGGGGAGCTCATTCCCCATCACCTGTGCCAACTCCATTCATATCAGCAAGATCACTGCTGGGTTTCTAATGCTATGAATACTGCACTGATTAGGATTAGGCTGAGACCTCTAAACTCCTTCCACTCAAGCTACAGATCAGCATTCATTCATTTTTATCAATTCAAGAGAACTGTTGAGATACTGGAATGTGCCCAGAGAAGGGAGACGAAGCTGGTGAGGCACCTGGAGCACAGCCCTGTGAGGAGAGGCTGAGGGAGCTGGGGGTGTGCAGCCTGCAGAAGAGGAGGCTCAGGGCAGACCTCGTTGCTCTCTACAACTACCTGAAGGGAGGCTGTAGCCAGGTGGGGTTGGGCTCTTCTGCCAGGCAACCAGCAACAGAACAAGAGGACACAGTCTCAAGTTGTGCCAGAGACGGTACAGGCTGCATGTCAGAAGGAAGCTGTTGGCAGAGAGAGTGATTGGCATTGGAATGGGCTGCCCAGGGAGGTGCTGGAGCCACTGTGGCTGGAGGTGTTGAAGCAAAGCCTGGATGAGGCACTTAGTGCCATGGTGTAGTTGATTGGACAGGGCTGGGTGCTAGGTTGGCCTGGATGAGCTTGGAAGCCTCTTCCAACCTGCTTGATTCTATGATCCCATCCAGTAACTATTCCTCCTCTATGGAATAACAATGAACCAGAGAACTCTCTTGAACACATCATGGCTGACCCATGCTTACACAGTGAATTTTACAAGAGGATTATGTTTTGTTACAGCTAGACCCTTTCATTTCCTTCCTTGTTTTGAGGGCTTTGCACAGAGGTCAAAGGTTGAGGGCCTCCCATGTGCTAGAGAACAGACTGCTGTGATGACAGTGCTACTGTTGGCAGCTCTCCTCCCCAGAAATAGTTCTGCCATTCATGCCTGGGATTAATCCAGGACTCAGAGCAATCTCTGGTGCCTGTGTGTTTAGCCTCCTTGTTTTTCTCACAAGGCAGTGCTACTTAGTTTTTGTCTTCTCATTGCTAACAGTAATGCTATTAGCACTGTCCCCACACTCCTCTCTATCAGTTCAGTGCCTTGCAGATGTTTCTGACCAGAAAGGGACCTTTGGGGACTTGTGTCTAAACTTCCTGTTGGGGTGAGAAAGAGATAAAAGAACTGGCCTGGTCTGGACTGCTCTAATTTGATTCCCAAAGAGGGAAATCCCTTTTCATTTAATGCATCCTTATCGCCCCAAGCAGTGCAGCTGTGCAGCGGAGTTAACCTCGGAGGACACTGCCAAGCTACACAGAGGAGCATCCTGCATGGGACTGCCCATGACTCTACTTTCCCACTGCTTCTCTCCCACCAGTCACTAAAAGATGCTGCTCCTCCCCTTGACACCACTTGGAGGTCATTATTGGTTCTAGCATGAAAAGGAAGTGAGTTGTCAGCAGTAAAACATGAGCCATCTTAACTCATCACAATGACAGCATGTTGGTAACTCTTCAGCAAGTGTTTCTCAGCTTCACACTGCAGTTGTGAAAGATGTCTTCAGACTTCTACAGTACTTCAGAGGGACTACAAAGGGGACTAATATACCTACACATAACTTACCTGCTTATCTAAATATTTTGAGGTTCTGCTTTTAAACATAGATTTCTACAACATCTAAGATGCTGCTAAACCAGCTCAAGATCTTTTTGATGACTTAGGTTTGAAAATACCACATAGATCCATGCAGTGTGTTAGCAGCACACAGAACCTGATACTTTACAGACTACAGCAGATGTTCCATTAGGGGGAAAGAGAAGGGGAAGGGGAAGGGGAAGGGGAAGG